>JADRCH010007304.1:237803-363292 GCA_019843965.1 Rhynchomys soricoides
AGAGAGAGAGAGAGAGAGAGAGAGAGAGAGAGAGAGAGAGAGAGAGAAAGACTATTGAGACTAGCTAATGTGGTTACTGGGTGAAATGCATTCCAAACAACAGCTTAGTATTATAGATCTTCAAGACTAAGAGATAACAGATGAAAAACCAAAACCTGGGCTTTTGTCACATACCAAGTAATGAGGTAACCTCAAGCAGAAATAGTGTCTCCTGTCCCTAAGAAAACATGGAGGAATCAAAGGAGTCTAGCTAGAACGGTGGGCACGAGAAGAGAATGTGGAAAGTGGAGTTCATTTTTGTTACCTGTAAGGAAGGTAAAGCTTGTATACTCACATGAAAGAAGGAAGAAACCAAGTAATCACATTTGCTAGCCTCAATAGTTTCAATCTCTCTCTCTTCAGTTTGAATCACTCAGAAATGTTTCAAAGTACAAAAATCACTAAATTTCTCTTTCCCTTCCCAAATCAGAATTCTTTGTCAGGCAGAAAATGATCTGATTATGATTCTCTCCAACACTGAGGATATGAGAATGCGGCACTTAAATCAGTCTGGTTAAAGTTATAATTCTCAGTTTCTTCAGGCCAAAGTGTGTCTATGTCAGAGTGAAAAATTTTTTTCTTCTAAGCTCTACTTGTTTCATATAAAGACAGGCTTTGATATATTGGGATACAAATTAAATAAGAAAATAAAAACCAGTTCTTTGAGTATTACCCAGCACACAGTAGGCTCTTGCTGAACGGTTGTTATGGAGCATACTAGTATTCCATTATCAGCACGGTCACCTTAACAAAAAGAAGCACAGACCACACTAAGGAGGAATCATAATAAAAGTTTGTAGCTTGTGTTGCTGCAAGACAAAGAAAGTTAGACTGTTCCAAGCCAAGATCCTCTCACATCCATGTACAATGTCTACATAATATTGAGGTCAGAAATTGGCATGGATCCAAGTTTTTCTGTGAAGACTATCTACTGTAAAGTGACTTTTATCATACCTTATCATGTGTTACCAGGAAGATACCTGGTGTTGTGAGATCTCTAAGTTTTACTTCAGGTGTGGTGGCAAAAGAGAAAAGGACATTGTATATTATGGCAAAGTACAAAGGAAGACTCTGATAAATATGTCCAGAAACTAGAAGACACTGAAAGAATACCTGACTGTAGAAGTAATAAAGTATAGTTATTCCTAGTAGCTAGCTGAATTTATTCTGTGCCACCGGCTGTTAATGCCATTAGCTTCTTTTAGCACATATTTTGACAAATGTTTGCTGATAGCAAACATTTTGTTTGTTTCCAAAGTGTCTCTGGAAATATAACAGCTAATCTTCTTTCTATTCATTTGCATTCATAATACATTAATTGAATATCCATTTTCTGCAAAAGTATAAAACAAAACAACAACAACAACAAAACCCACTTATCTAGGCATGGTAGTCAGTTATAGGATGAACAAGAAAGACAATGTTCCTGCCTTCAAGGACTTGAGATTTCCTCAGGGTGAAGAAGGAATAAAGGGAAAGCTTATTGTGGCAGAGTAGAGAGCAGAGATGTTTGAATAATACTGCAGAAGCACATGCTGAGTCGTGGGAAAGAACAAAGGAAGAATTTAGAAGGCCTTGAAAGGAGCGAATGTTTGTATCTGTGATTACATGAAATCGGTACTTCAGATATATACAAAAACATAGCATCAGTGCCTTGTTTGATGTTTGGTAAGAAAAAACATCTCATGAGGCTGAAAGATTAATGGGAAGAGTCTGGGACAACATGTTAGGAGTGACTTTTAGCAAGATTACAGAGGATTTTGAAAGTCGTGTTAAAGGTCTTAAACATTCTTTTTCTAGGCACCAAGTAGTTCTTGGATGTTTCTGAGCAGAAACCAGGGCCTGGTAGTATAAACCTGTACTCCTACCTACTCAAGAAACTGAAGCAGGGTGGTGCCAAGTGCACAGCCTTTGTGTGCTGCATACCAAGTTTAAGTCCAGTGAGGAAAATTTAATGAGATCCCGTCTCAAAATAGGAAGCAAAGAACAAAAAGTTCAGCACCAGAATATGTGCTCAGCATGCATGGGGCACTAGGTTCACTCTCTTGTACTAAAAAAAAAAAAACAAAAACAAAAAAAACAAAACAAAACCAAAAACAACAATAACAATATCCACAAACAGAAATTGGGGAGAACAAAACACAAAATAAATTATTATGGAATCTTAGAATCCTGTGATTAGAAGTAGAAAAAGAAGAATGAGGTAAAGGCAAGATATGTTGACGATGTGCAATAGCCAGATGTGTCTCATGATGGGTTCAGAGGAACATAAGTGGCAATGGTGACAAAGGTGACTGAGGAATTCAGCTTGAGAGAAATTATGATATAACAACAGGTAAAGAACACAAAAACAACGAAAGATTTGGGAAGTATTCACAAGTTTTCAAATATCAACTTTGGAGAGGAGACCACTTTTAAAGCTCCAAAGGTCCATTTAAGCCAGACTGAGAATGAAGAGAAGAGCTGGACATGAGGAGGACAGCATCACGACCCACTCAGATCATGTTTAGAAGGGTGCAGATGATGGCAAAATCAGTACATGCAAAGTATTTTAATGGGATATAGCATGCTTGACTAGTAGATATATCAAGAAATAACCATGAGAATAATGGTAAACTAAAACTGTAGGTATGAGGAAGGATAGTATACTGTCAGTCAGATACCTTTTAGATTAGCAGGCTTTATTTCTTATTACTTTCAATTTTTCCTATCATCCAAACACAGGTAGGAATACTTATTTTGGGGGCAGAAAACTTTTAACTGAGTTATTATTCCGTCTTTGCAAATAAGAACTAAATACTTAAGTATCCTGGTGTAGGTTAGTATCCAGGTTAGCAAATTGAGATAGAAAGCTGGGAAATTAGTACTTCTTTAGAAATATTTTTAGAGAAGTGCCATACACACTTGATTCCAAAGTTGCTCTTTACTGACATTCTCCAATCAGTTTCATAATGAATTTAATCAAATGGAAAATAACAGGTAATTCACAAGAAAAAACCCTCCAAACTGCTTATGTAAGGTACATCATTACTCCTCTGTGTGTAAATTTCTCTGTCAGCTATACTACTTAGCACAGAGTAACATAATTCAAATTGTTTACTGACTCGGCATCTTCTTTAAAGATCTGGACCATGTGTAAATATACAGAAGGATTGTATTTATTGGACAAGAAATGCACAATGAAATGACAGGAACATTTTCCAATACACAACTTCTCAGGGAAAATTATGGATTTTCATTTAACCAAAGAGTTGGCTTCTCTGCACTCCAAATGAACGGACATCAAAACAGCCAGAATGCCTGCTGTGGAAATGTGTCTCTAAAATCCCTATTTTGTGCTCTTTCTCGAGAAATATCAAGTCCTCCCTATACAGACACCTGGGAAGCAGGGATGTTAACTGCCAAGGAGCTGCGTGACAAAAAAGTTGAATGAAAAGGGCAGGAAGAGGCTCCATGTGGATAAGCAGGCAAAAGCAGTATGAGCCCCATCTCAAGCGTCCACTGGGAACTTGAAGGAGGACATACAGAGCCTTGCAGGTGACATTTTCCCTGCCCCTTCCTTTGCAGAAAGTCCCCTGGGGACTCACAGCAGAGGCAGTGGCAGGGATGATGAGCCTGTTTCCAAAGGCCTTTCTGGCAGCCATCAGATTTTATGTATTCAGATTGGGCTGAAAATTATCAAGCTACTCACCAGCCCTTTCAGTTGCTTTCCAAATGGACCACCTTTCAAAGAAATAATTGGAGACTGACTGGGAAAGCAGCAGGCACTCAAGAACTCTATGAATGACTGGGTGAGATGAATGAATATGTGAGGGAGTGAATGAAAAGCCCCAAACTCCTGAATCTAAATCTGGAAATGACCAAGGAAGTGCATTTCCTCAGGGAACTATTTTATCTCAATTTGCCAATACTAATCTCTGGGTTTAGATAGTTCTTATGATGCATTTTCTCCTCAAGTTGATTCAAGCTTATAAAAGTAGTTTATTTCAGACAAACCCCATTACATGAAAAAAAAAAGAAAAAGGATTATTTTTTCCTGTCTTCTTTCTGAGCCTTTGAATCTCTTGTTCAAATGGGAAGCATAGTCCTCCTGGCTGTAGTCCAGTTTTGCAATGCTCCAAGGAACATACAACTGGATTAGAATTGGTCTCAGCACATTAAAGCTCATAACCCTAAGGAGACTTGAGACCCTAATGAGGAAGTGATGAAAGCCCTTTGTCACTATGTAAATCCATTTCACTTGATTTTGTACAAACACAGTATTTTCCTTATTCTTTCTTTATAATGTAGCTTTAAGTTATACATGATTTTACACATGTACACATGTACTCAAACACATTTCAAATCCATCAATTTCAATATGGAACTTCCTTTGGATACTGAAAAAATCCACCTTTAATCTGCAATATTTGTGCTCTTCTCAACCTTGATCATACAAGCTTATTTTTTCTTTAAATTATAATATAATTATAAAAATTCCCTCTTTTTCCCTTCTTGTAAACACAACCATATATCCCCTTCCTGATCTCCTTCAAATTCATGGCCTTTTCCCCACTAATTGTTATTGTATGTTTATTTGTATATTTATTTATATACACATATATTCCTAAATATACCTGCTGAATCCATATACTGCTACCTGTATTTACATCTTTATGATGAATTCGATTCTCATTAACTATGGAGGATACTGAATTATAGTTAATACTCGAAAAAACTATATAAAACTGCAGGACAAAGACTTTCATTGAAGGAAACCAAAATAAGTTAAATCTAAGAATTTGAAGATAATACTTGAAGCATAGGATATTTTTATGCATAGATTTTATTTTGCTTTTTATTTATTGTAATAGTTTGGTGATTTGCCTTGGTTGGTTTTGTTTTGTCATTATTATGGTTTTTGATACTATTTTTTACTCTGTATCTCTGGCTGGTCTGGAGCTCACTCTGTAGACCAGATTGACCTTAAACTCAGAGAGATCATCTGTGTTTGCCTCCCAAGTTCTCTGAGTAAAGGCCTGTGCCTTCAAGACAGGCTCAAAATAATGATTTTAAAATATGACTTCCAAAATGAATCATAAAAACTGTTTATAAGTTTAATTGTAAATGCTCAAAATGTAGTCTAAGAGAAAGTTAAGCACATTTACTCTGAAATAAGAAAAAGAATGCACCAAATAGTTTGCCTTAAATATCAATGTGACTGTATGGTAACAAATGAAAACTATTCATATCCACCGAATTAAGTTAAACTCTGAAAGCAAGAAAGTGTTAGTAGCAGTTACTACGAAACAAGGCTACAGTAATCACGACTGGCACCAGGGGCTCACTGACTTTGGATGGGCTATCTGTGAAAGCATCCACTGTCAGTCTGGTACTATAGTACCTCTCTCTCACCTCTGTCACTTCCCTGACAACTCAGACTCAGACAAACATTAATCTTGAGAAACATCTAGATCACACTTGCTGAGGACAAGGACTCTGAGCATCTTTTAGAGACTCCTGAGAATTGCTGAAGTGAGGAAAGCAGGCTCAATGGGAACCCTCACAGAGCAGAGATGGTATACCTGTGAAGGTAGAGTGCATAGGAGGTTTGGCTAAAGGAGTCTTGTGCCTCTGGGTTGGGCTGTTCTTGCACGGTAGGACTGTGCCAGCCCTGCTGAAAACTGTTTCAAACAAGTGCCAATTTTCCTGCTGTGCTAACAACAGCTAAGTGAAGCAGTGGATCAGGCAAGGAAGCTGTTCTGGGCTCAATCTCTGTCTTCAATACTGACAATTTGCTTTATCAATTTACCTTCGAAGACATGAAGCATCAGAGGATTAACTATTAAAAGCAAGGCATTTTCTCACTCATTACAGTCTGTACTATAGAATGTCCAGGGATGCAAGGAGTCCTGTTTTCACCATTAATGTAGAAAATCATTTCTGGGGGCTTTGGGAGAAAATGCAATTATTTTCCTTCCTGCCAGTGTTTCCAAACTCACCTAGCAATGAGAGAAACCAGTTAAAATGGACTCATCTTTTGAGTGAGGCCAGACAGTGACCTTCTCTGACCTAGGAGTGGGATACTGGCTCTTGAGTACTCATGCTGGAAAGGCAAGATCACCATGGGCAGAGGCAATTAGACAGCACCAAGTTACTGTCACTAGCATGCTTGTTTCAGGAAGAGGAAATTTTGCACAGAAGAAAGTAAATGCTTCAGACAGAGGCCACCCACCCTGTTCATGTTAGCCAGAGCCCTCACGGGCCTGATTTCCACAGGCCCCCTTTTGCCTGCTCTATTTCTGGACTGTTCCCATGCTCCTTTATTCTATGGAAGCTCATGGATTGAATCTGTCTAAGAACAGATCTTGCCCAGAGACACACCTGTAGCTCCACCTACTCTGATGCTGAAGTCTTGGCCTATGAGCAAAGCTCTCAGCCAGTGTGGCTCTGAAGCTACATTGGTAAGGGTGACAGCTGGCCATCATTCATATTGTGATAAGCTTTGTTCTTGCCAGAGAATGCTGAGTCTCATTCCTCTACCCAAGCCCACATCCTCTCTGTTCCAAAGCAAAGCTAGGTAAATACTGCTGATGTCTCAGTGTGATCTCTAACTCATAAACTCACTATCAGCATCCTACCATGATGCAGCAACATCATCTGGCATCATGAGCAATCACATCACCACCCAAGATGAATATCCAGAATAGATGATCAGGAGAGCTGTACCCTGTACAACACACACACACACATACACACACACACACACACACACACACACACACTCACACACGATGAGAATTTTAAAAACCCCGAAATTATAAGTCTCAGACACATGCCTCGACTACCTGTCAATCAGGTCAAGCCTGGATTGACTGTCCTTGTTTCTTGTCCCATCCTGGACACTGGGATCAATTGCAATGCAGTTTGTAGGGAATTAGCTTGCTATCTTCTCTGAATAAAGCCCAACTTAAAGATTTAATTCCTACCTCTGCTTAGTGACTTTTGCTGGCTACTATCCCTAATCCTGGTGTTTCTGTTACCATATTACCACAGCAATATGCTTACTCACTCATGGTTTAAAAATCTTTATTCACGCCATAAAATATTGTTTCAATACATGCACTACTGTGTATAGTTTTTAGTCCTTTGTACCATGTGGTTTAGGCTGAATATTAAGTTGGGGTTAGGAATGGAGCAGAAATGAGGGGAAATTTTTCAGGGAAATGGATAACTTATTAGTGGCTAGACTACTGAAGAAAAATGTCTCTTCTGCCTCAATGTTTAAGAGAAGGATAGAACTCAGTAATCACCATTTTCTTCTTCCTTGAAAGACTGTTGGTGGGTCAGATGTCATTAAGGTTATCATAGGTGCTTTGATTTCAATAATTCAGTGGCCATGCCTGCTTGAAAATGGTCTAGAAACTTTGAAATCTTACTCAGGTTCTTCCATTGTTTCTGTCCTCTATTCTGAAATGTTCTGAAAGCCTCAAAAGCTGATTTCTATAAATGGCCAATTTATGGCTGAACAGTCAACAGTCATTTATCCTCACTTTTGAATGGTTTCTGAGTTTTGTGTTATGTCTCACTTGGTACTATAATGTAGCCATTCATAAGATGCATACAATTCATAACATATAGTGGTAAATATGGTCATTCTTAAAGTATCAAGGATATTGTCCAAGGATTGATCATTTCCCTGTAAAAACAAACAAAACAAAACAAAACAAAACAAAACCCTGTGGTGTGATATAAGTAGTCTCGAAACTAAAAGGGGTAAACATTTTGAATAAAGGTTTCATTAGTACTACTGCTATTGAAAGTTTGAGTTTTGAGCTAATGGTATAGTGGGCAATATAAATCCCTGATAACTTGTTAGTTTGAGAATCTTATTAGATGTCATGCATACTACTATTTCTCTTTGGTTACTAGTATGTCCTAGCTATGACCAATTGCAAAGGCAAGGAAGATCATAAATCTTTGGAGCATATAAATTTCATGAGAGACATAAAGATTCACAACCAAATACCAAGTATGAATGACCACTATGAATAGAAGTAAGCAGGAAGAGCTAACACTGGGTTTACATTACAAAGGATAGAAGATATTTCCATTGATATCTTCTCTAATGGTTTGAACTGTTAAGAATAATACAGCCTTACCACTGATTTCATAACAGACATAATGAATGGCAGAGATAGTAAAATATTGGGACAACCTAATTAGAAACTTCATGTTATATAGTTAGCAAAGGTTTGATTTTATTATAAGGATAATATCAAGCTATATTCATATAAACAAAATCTGAAGGATTAACAATCAAGAGAGAACAGTGTAGCTACTAAAGTGGAAGGAATAAGTTTTGAATGTTTTATTATATCTGACTAGCTGCATTGATCACATTATTCCAGATGTCTAAAAATTATGATCTGTACAGCAGTTAGGAAGAGGTCTTGAAATTTTTATAGCAAAAACAATTATTGTGGAAGGAATATCTGGGATGAAAGAACTAGTAGTGGTCAACTGGAACGTTCTCCAAATTCATCAAATGGTATCAAATTGTAAGAGAGTCAAGGTGGTTGGGCTTATCATCATTTAGTATTATCTTTGCAAGTGATCATAAATAAGAGTACTTCATGATACTACAGAAAGGTCAAAAAGCAAATATTGTCTAACAATAGTTACATATAAGAATATGTAATCAAAGTTAAAGGAAGCTTAAGTATATCAATAATAAACAAAGTAACTTTAAAGATAACCACATTGTCAGCTATATGACAGTGATCTTTCACAATGATGTTAAACAAAATTATATAAATATATGCTGTCATAAACTACATATTAAAAGCTTAAGATACATGTACATTGAATATAAAATAATGAAATAGAAAATCATAACGTACAAGTACTAATCAAATAATAAGTTACTTATCTTTATTATTATTTGAAAACTAGATTTACAGACCCAACTAAAACCAAACCAAAGCAATAATAAAAAACAAAACAAAACAGAACTCCATAACAGAATTTTTAATGAAACAACAGAATTGCTAACACTGTGCACTTATGAAATATAGAAAATATTTCAAAATACAGAAAATGGAAGTGGATATTGCTGGGCATCATGGCACACAATTATAGTCTCAGGATGCTGAAAATATGTTGTCAAATTTCAGGTGAGTTTTAGTTGATGGTTTCAAGTTTACTAATAAACTGGCAATGAGATGTGGAGATTATTCTAGATTTTCCAGGAGGCTGTGCCAGGAAGTTCATGGTACTAAGGACAGCATGGGGTACATAGCAAGTTCAAGGCAATTCATCACTACAAAATAAAGCCCTGTGTCAAAAAAGGAAAGAAGAAAGTTAAAGCAAATATAGGAAAGGAAAATAATGGAAAATAAGAAGAAAAGAGAAGAGAAGAAAAGAGGAGCAGCGAGGAGAATAAAGGACAGGAAGGGACAGGAGAGGCGAGGAGAGGCGAGGAGACTTTGTGTTGTGTGATCTATAGCTCAGTCTAGTATGCACAAGACCATATAGATTCAATGTCCAGCACTAAAACAGTAAAAATTTAAAAGCTTAAATTTGCTGTAGAACTTTGCAAATGTGACATTTTACTGGTGAAATTTCAACACAATTTGTCTTGATTATTGACAGGCCATTCCAGCAAAATTCATCATTTATGAAAATAAAATTAACAAGCGCTAGTGGACATAAATTGAATTCTACAGACAACCATTAGAGAATACTAATTATTCTCATGCATATGTGGGACATTTACAAATATCGATTATACAAAAGGGCACAGGGAGTCAAGTTTGCAGAGAATTGGTATCTAAACCATAATTATGTTATATGTCATAAATGAAAATAATTAAATTCCTTTCATTTGAAAATAAAAAACCCTAATTTAAGGAATATTTTTAAAATGTAACAAGGGAAAATTTGATATGTGAGTAACTAAATAATCAAAATTATTTCAACAAAACTTAGATTCAGTTAAACTGCTACTTAGGATTAAAGTAGCATAAAACCTTAAAATTTTCATTTGAAAATTAACATTTCCTCTGATCACTATGTGGAACATCTGATATATGAATTTTAGATAAGGATGGCTAAAGATGTGACACAATCTTTAAGAGCATTTACTTTAGTTGTAGAGGATCTGAGTTTAGTTCCCAGAACACACGTGGACATTCACAACCATTAAGTCCAGTATCAGGCAGATCCAACTCATTCCTCTGACCTCCATGGACACCACACCCATATTCATACAGAAAGTTTTAAGAAGAAATTTTCCAAAGGAAATAGTCATCAGTTTTTTAAAAAAGAAACAAATCTTTTCTTGTATCAATAACACCTCATTCAGTAAAGTGGTTTCTTTCAAACACAAACATCAACAATGAAGAAAATGAAAAAGGAATGTGGAAAGAATACACTAATATGAAAGGTTAGACTCTGGAAATATTAATAGAAAAAGCATTGGTTGGGGAAAACCTTATTTTAAAAGACAAAACAAAAAACCATAATTCTAGAAATGAAAAGAGTGGCATTATTAGACATACAACATAGATTAAAGAGATAATAGAATCCAGGAGGGTGATACTTGCCTATAATCACAGGATTCTAAGGCACAAGAGGCTAAGGCACAAGAATCAAAAGTTCAAGGCCTGAGCCAACATAGCAAGACTGTACTTAAAAACAATAGTATGATAAGAAAAAATTTGTGTCAAAATGAAAACTTAAGCTAATAGACAAACTTATAGTCGCATATATATTATAAAAATGTATACAAACTATATAGCCTTATGCTTTTAATAACTATGAATATATTTAAAGCATTGATTAAGATTCTTTCCACATATAAAGAAATCCTGTATGTGAATGTTTCTGCTACTTTTTCTACCAAAATATAATGATCAGACTCTTCTCATATTAAAACTTTCTAGAAACTAAAATGGAGAATTTTCTCCAATCCAGTCCATGAATTATTGTAATATTACTATTCAAGCTAAAAATGTAAAAGGATAAATCATAAATCATTCCTATTTATAATTTTGAGTTTTAAACTCCTTAAAATTAAAGAAATAGTTAAGGATAAATATATAGTGACCAACCTAAATTTATCTCAAGAAGTTAAGAATTGACCTTGGAAAATGAGTAAACATTATTGATAATACTAACATCCTGAGTGAAAAAAATGTAATGAACTCTAGTAGATATGGAAAATGCATTTGGTCCATGTGATGATTAATGTTACTTGTCAGTTTGAACGAATTTATATCACCTAGGAGACAGGTCTCTGCGCAAGCCTGCAGAGGGCTATTTTGGGTGCAGTAATTGAGGAGGGTAGACCTGCCAACTATTCCCATTACTGAGATTCTGGATTGTACAATGGAGAAAGGATGAATCAGCATGGCCATCACTGCTCTTTACTTCATGCTTACAAAAGATACAACCAACTGCTTCCATTTCTTGCACCTTTGACTTTTCCTCCATGGTAGATTTGGACTATGACACAGATTAAACCATCGGTCCCTTTTGCTTTTGCTAAGATAGTTTATCATAGCAACATGGACAAAAAAAAAAAACAAAAAAACCCCCAAAAAACCCCAAAAACCAAAAACTGAGAAGAACTCAACAGAAAGTAATTTGTGATGTAAACTGTTATTAAATTACTTTCAGATGAAAATTACTCCACTATGATTTAATGTGTCTACTAATGTCCAAAATACGTTCGATCTCAGGGAAAAGATTTTAAACTATTACCTTTATGCAAAGTGTGGTGAAGGGTACCTATAATTCTAGTACTTGAAAGAGACAGAAAAATCACAAATTTCAAATCATCCTCGCCAAAATAAAGAGATGGTGTCAGATTAAAAAATTCTACAACACATTAAAATTAACATTATTAATTAGTATAGAACTATTGAACAACTTCTGAAAGATTTTGGTATTTGTCAAAATGAAAGGATAAGAGTTCAAGTTGGGGGCTGAAGATCTAGCTTTGTGCTTGCATAATATATAGAAAGGGCTGGGTTGATCCTCAGCATAGCAAAATAAATGTAAAATGAAATAAAATAGAAACAAATCATGAGATCCCTAAGAATAAACATGGGGAAATTTATATAAAGAGTAAAAATAGAAAATTACAAAAACTTCAGACAAATAGTTGGAAGGGACAGCCCAGGTTTGTGGGTAAGACATCTTAATATGCAGATATGAATTTTTTCTGTACTAATCCACATATCTTTAGAAATTATTTAGTATTTTGGAAGTAGTATAATGGTTATTTTAAGTCAAAATCAACTGTATAAGGCAGGTAGATCAATGGAATAGAATTGAAGACCCAGAAATGAACCCATACACTTATGGTCACTTGATCTTTGACAAAGGAGCTAAAACCATCCAGTGGAAAAAAGACAGCATCTTCAACAAATGGTGCTGGTTCAACTGGCAGTCTACACGTAGAAGATTGCGAATAGATCCATTCCTATCTCCCTGTACAAAACTCAAGTCTAAATGGATCAAGGACCTCCACATAAAACCAGATACACTGAATCTAATAGAAGAGAAAGTGGGGAAAAGTCTCAAACACATGGGCACAGGGGAAAAGTTCCTGAACAGAACACCAACGGCTTGTGCTCTAAGATCAAGAATTGACAGATGGGACCTCATAAAATTTCAAAGCTTCTGTAAGGCAAAGGACACTGTGAATAGTGCAAAAC
This sequence comes from Rhynchomys soricoides, assembly GCA_019843965.1. NCBI lineage: Eukaryota > Metazoa > Chordata > Mammalia > Rodentia > Muridae > Rhynchomys > Rhynchomys soricoides. Next base: position 250,547 of record JADRCH010007304.1, read on the forward strand.
GGCAACCTACAGATTGGGAAAAGGTCTTTACCAATCCGACATCTGATAGAGGGCTAATATCCAATGTATACAAAGAACTCAAGAAGCTAGATGCCAGAGATCCAAATAACCCTATCAAAAAATGGGGAGGAGAGCTAAACAGAGAATTCTCAATTGAAGAAACTTGTAGAGCTGAGAAGCACCTAAAGAAATGTTCAACATCCTTAGTCATCAGGGAAATGCAAATCAAAACAACCTTGAGATTACACCTCACACGAGTCAGAATGGCTATGATCAAAAACTCAGGTGACAGCAGATGTTGGCAAGGATGTAGAGAAAAAGGAACACTCCTCCATTGCTGGTGGGAATGCAAGTTGATACAACCTGTCTGGAAATCAGTTTGGCAGACTCTCAGAAAATGAACATAATACTACCTGAGGACCCAGCTATTCCACTCCTGGGCTTATACTCAGATGATGCTCCAGCATGTAATAAAGACACATGCTCCACTATGTTCATAGCAGCCATATTTATAATAGCCAGAAGCTGGAAACAACCCAGATGTCCCTCTACAGAGGAATAGACACAGAAGATATGGTACATTTTCACAATGGAATACTACTCAGCTATTAAAAATATGGCTTCATGTAATTCTTAGGCAAATGGATGGATCTTGAAAATATCATCCTGAGTGAGGTAACTCAGTCACAAATGAACAAACACTGTATGTACTCAATAATAAGTGGTTATTAGCCCAAAAGTTTGGAATACCCAAGAGTCACTTCACAGCAACAGTAGGGCTGAGTGTGTGGTCCCAGAGGGAGGACTTGGAGGAGGGACTGAAGGAGCTGAGGGAGTTTGCAGCCCCAGGGAGAGAGCAACAGTGGCAACTGGCCTGACGCTTTGATACTCCTGGAGACTGATTCACCAACGGAAGAATACACATGGAGGGACCCATGGTGCTGGCCACATATGTGGCAGAGGAGGGTCTTGTTAGCCATCAGGGGGAGGAAAGGCCCTTGGGCCTGAGGCTGTTAGATGCCCCAGTACAGGAGAAGGACAAGGGGGGAAGACGAGAGTCGGTGGGTGGGTGGGGGCATACTCCCATAGAGGAAAGGGGAGGAGGGAGGGGAAAGGGAGGTTCCAAAGGGTAGATCTGGAAAGGGGGAAACATTTGAAATGTAAATAAAATAACAACAACAACAACAACAACAACAACAACAACAAAAACCCCAAAAATCAACTGTATAACTTCAGAAAGGCTGATATGTCTATTTGCCTTTCTACATATTGGTAGGTGGGAAGGATTTTTCAGTAGAGAAATTTAGTATATAGCAATATGACAACTAGCTGTGGCAAACAGAAACTGATCACCACAGCCACAATAAATCTGAATAAACAAACACTTTGATAAAATTCTTTTCCTCCAATATTGTACATGTCTCTCGCCTTTAACCATTTAGTTCTTAGTGACATCCATTGAATTTAGTGCCCTATCCAAGATACATAACTTGCGTTGTAACTCCTTACTAAATATATTATTTTTAATAATTATAAAAGAATCACACTTTGATCATTTCTTTAGACTTCATTTTCTTGGAAAATTCCCCTGTACAGATAAAATTAATAAAACTTGTGTGCTTTCCCTCTTGTTAATCCGCTTTTGTACCACAAAGGAAATTAGATTTTTCTCACAATATTTAAAATTTAATTCTAAAGGATGAGTTTAAATGAAATAAAGTTCATAGAATTGCAAGGAAAATATTAAGAGTTTTGTTTTTTCTGATCTAAAGGTGGAAAATCTTTGCAGTTCTGAAGATCAAACCCAGTTCATGCCAGAAAAATGGTCTTTCACTGAGTTAAATGCTTCCTTTTCAGAATTTATTTAACACAGTGTATAAAACATTCTGTATACAATAACATATAACACAAACAGCTATGTTCAGTATACAAACTGATGTTTATCCAAAGACACCATAAATACAAATCACAGGTTAGAAAGGTTGTATTTAACTAGAGTGACATTAGTATTGAGAATATATAATTAATAGTCAGTTTTTAAAAATCAGTGTTAAAATAAAAATGAACATAAGATTCTGAAAATTGTATAAAATCATGCCTGAACTGTAGACTGATAAAACTATCGGAGGACTACAAACCATAACTACAATGGCCTGCTCTTTTAAATACCATGCTTTAAAAGTCCAAAAATGTGGGTCAGAGTTTTGACTGTGGGATGGCAACCCCATCTGTCACTTGATGTCTTTCTGCTGGAGGTGGACTGTACAAGTTCCCTTTCCACAATGTAGGGTATTTCATCTAAGGTCCCTCTCTTTGAGTCCTGAGAGTCTCTTATCTCCCAGGTCTCTGGTACATTCTGGAGGGTCCCCCCAATCTCCTACCACCTGAGATTGCCTGTTTCTGTTGGCCCTAAGGGATTTCAGTCCATTTTTCCCACCCAATACCCAGTCATGTTTCCCTCTCCGCCCCCTCATCCTTTTCCCCTCCCAGGTTCCTGCCTCCCCCATTGTGATTAGTTTCTTCTCCCTCCCAGGTGGGACTGAGGCATCCTCACTTGGGCTCTTTAGCTTGTTGTACTTTTTGAGTTCTGTAAGCTGTATCTCAGGTATTTGGCACCTGTTTTGGGCTAATGTCCACTTATTAATGAGTACATACAATACGAGTCTTTTTGGGTCTGAGTTACCTCACTCAGAATATTTTCTAGTTCCATTCTTTTGCCTGCAAAACTTAGGATGTCCTCTTTCTTAATAGCTGAGTAGTATTCCATCGTGTAAAAGAACCACATTTCCTGTATCCATTTTTCTGTTGTGGGACATCTGGGTTGTTTCCAGCTTCTGGCTATCACAAACAAGGCTGCTATGAACATAGTGGAACATGTGCCCCTATGGCATGGTGGGGTATCTTTTGGGTATATGCCCAAAAGTGGTATTGCTGGGTCTTCAGGTAGATCTATTTCCATTTTTCTGAGGAATCTCCAGATTGATTTCCAGAGTGGTTGTGCCATTTTACAATCCTACCAGCAATGGAGGAGTGTTCCTCTTTCTCCACATCCTTGCCAACATGTGCTGTCCCCTGAGGTTTTGATCTTAGCCATTCTGGTTGATGTAAGGTGGAATCTCCCTCTGAAAGACCCATGAAGCAACTGAAAGATTCAGATGCAGATATTTCTACCCAACAAATGGACAGAAGCTGTTGATACCTTGTGGTTGAATTAGGGGAAGGCTGGATGAGGCTGGGGAGGAGGGTGGCCCTGTGGGAGAACCAGTAGTTTCAAAAAACTGGACTCTGGAGATCTCTTAGATACTGGAAAACTGACCAGGCAGCATATGCCAGCTGACATGGGGCCCCTGGCACATATGCAGCAGAAGACTGCTGGTCTGGGTTGAGTCAGAGAGGATGTACCTAACCCTCAAGAAACTGGAGGCCCCAGGGAGTTTAGAGGTCTGGTGGGATAAGGGTGGGGGTGGGGAAATCCTCATAGAGACAGAGGGTGGGGAGGAGGTATAGAATGTGGAACAGTTGGAGGTTGGACCAGGAGGGGAATAAAATCTGGAGTTTAAAATAAATAAATAAATAAATAAATAAATAAATAAATAAATTTAATAAAAAAGTCCAAACATATCAAGCTTTGAAGAGCATATGAATGCAAATTGATAGAAATGTCTTGGAAAATAAGTGGTATCATTTCAAGTTAAACTTTCTTCCTTTCTCCCAGCTCGTCCTTCTCCTTATAACCCAGCTAAAATTTCAATGTTCTCTTTGTGTTCTTGCTTCTCTCATTATGTTTTTTCTATTCTTTATTCCATGTCCTTCTCCTCCTTATCCTTTTGTAGATAAGCTTAGTCATGTCTAGTCTGTTGGTCATATTTAGTCTACTCCTTTTTTTCCCTATTCTGGAATTCCAGATGTCTTGGTCGTTCTATCATATCTACAATAAAATCTTCCCCATAGCCACCGATGGGGGAGACATTCTTATTCCTCTAGAACAGTTACTACCCTTGTAAATATGCATAATTAAGAAACTCTTGTGTGCATCCTCCAGAAAACTTGTACAGACATTATTTATAATTTTGAAATGTTGCAGCTTAAATATGTATTAGCAAAGAATGAATACATTTTGTATCATACGACAGAATACTGTATAACAACTCTCACCAGTGTCCCAGCCTACAGAGCTTTGAATCACTTACACTCCCAAGAATGACTTCAAGCACCATCCACTGGCTTGCTGAACCAGACTTCCCTGAAGTTCCCAGTAATTTTTCTCTAAAAGCTCACACCATAAGCCTCATGAAACAGCTCGAAGAAAATGTTGCTTAGATGTACATTCATGGCTCTGGAACTTCCTACAACAAAACACAAAGGAAAATGGCTACCTTTACCATAGTAAGCCTTAGTCTTTCCCTAAATGTTGTAAATGTTTCCAATTAAAGAAGAAAGGTAACTTGAACAAATAAAAAAGGAAAAAAGAATGAAGGGAAGGAAAAATGAAGGAAGGAAGGAAAGAAGGAAGGAAGAAAGAACTCAACAAGCTCATCCAGATATATAAATGTCAATGCAAAAAACCAGAAGACCATAAAAGAACAAGGCAACTCATCTCTTCCCTAAAACACTAATCATAATTGTAGCTCTTAATGAAAATGACCTGGAAGAACTTCCAGACCAAGGCTTAAAAAGAATGATTTTAATATATTCAAGGAACACAAAGAAGAGACAAATAATCTTAAAGAAATCAAAACATATTCCCTTGCCAGCAGAACCCTGTGGAGGATGCCCAGCTGCTCAGAGCAGCCTGCTATCCTCCATTGTCTGGCCACCCCTCTACTCATCTTCCTCAGACCTGCTGATCTGGAAGCACACAGGATTGATTTCTTTCCTGTACCCATTATCCTGCCCAACCAAGTCCTCTAGGACTTGGTTAGCTGCCCTGAGCAACCTGCTATGCCTCCACAAGTGCCCCCAGCTCCATTGTCCTGCCATCTCTCACTCTGATGTTAACCCCAATCCCCTAACTGCTCTGTCTCCAGGGGAGCACACAATTGCTGGGAGACTTGCACTGTCTCCTGAATTCCATTGTTCTGATCAAAGCTACCAATCAGAGGCCTGCTGCGCTAGGAACATCAAGGTTAGGCCCCTGTCCTGATACCATCTACACCAGGAACATCCAGGGACAACAAGAAAACTAAAGACCAGCATAAGAACACAATCAACAAAAGCCAGTGCAGTATATATCACTTTTAGAGAACAGCTATTCTACTACAGCAAGACCTGGATCTCCTAACACAAAAGAAGCACATGAAAATGTTCACAAATACAGTTTTATCATGATGATAGAGACCTTTAAAGAGGAAATGAATGAATATTTAAAGAGACACAGGAAAATACAATTGAACAGATAGAGGTCTTGAAAGAGGAAACAAATTCTTAAAGATATATTGGAAAATACAATTAAACAGGGAAGGAAATAAGTAAAGCTCTTCAAGACCTAAAAGTGGAAATAGACACAAAGAAAATACAAATGGAGGGAATTTTAGAGATGGAAAACCTAGGGAATAGAACAGGAACAACAGATGCAAGCATCACCAACTGAATACAAGACCTGGAAGAGAGAATCTCAAGTGTGCAGAAGATACAATAGAAAAAAATCTCATATATTGGTCAAGAAAATGTTAAACCTAAAAAATTCCTGAAGAATGCATCCAGGAAATCCTGGAAACTATGAAAAGACCTAATCTAAGAATAATAGGAACAAAAGAAGGTAAAGAATTTTACCTCCAAGGACTAGAAAATGTTTTCAACAAATTCATATAAGAAAACTTTCCCAACCTAAAGAAAGAGATGCCAATAAACATACAAGAAGCTTGCAGAACACCAATTAGATTGGATCAGAAAAACAAAATCTTCCTGCCACATAATAATCAAATAATCAAAATTCAAATCAGTAGAACAAAGAATATTAAAAGCTGTAAGGGTAAAAGGCAAAGTAACATATAAAGCCATACCTATCAGAATTATATGAGACTTTTTAACAGAGACTCTAAAGTCAAAAGGGCAGATGTTTTACAGACTCTAAGAGACCACAGATACTAGTGCAAACTACTAAACTTTGCTAAACTTTCACCATAGAGTGAGAAAACAGGATACTTCAAGAGAAATCCAAATTTAAACATCTATCCATAATTCCAGTCCTACAAAAGATACTAGAAGAGTAAGTCCAACCAAAGGAGTATAACTCTACCCAAGAAAACACAGGAAATAAGTAATTCCATACCAACATAAACAAAACAAAGAAAGTATACACACATACACACACACACACACATCTCACCACCACAAAACCATCAAAATAACAGGAATCAACAATCACTGGTTATTAATATCTCTCAATATCAGTAGACTCAATTCCCCAATAAAAGCTACAAGAGTGGATTAAAAAAGAAGACCTATCATTTTGCTGCATACAAACTATAAAGATAGATGTTCCCTCAGAGTAAAAGGCTAGAAAAAAAATTCCAAGCAAACAGACCCAAGAAGCAAGCCCGAGTAGCCATACTAATACCTAATAAAATAGGCTTTAAACCAAAATTAATCAAAGGAAACAAGGAAGGACATTTCATACTCATCAAAGAGAAAATCCACCAAGATGACATCTCAATTATCAACATCTATGGCACAAATGCAAGGGCACCCACATTTGTAAAAGAAACATTGCTAAAGCTTAAATTGAACACCAAAACCCACACATTAATAGTGGGAGACTTCAACATCCCACTCTCACTTTAGATGGGTAATCAAGAGAGAAACTAAACAGAGATATAAAGAAACTAACTGACATTACTAATCAAATGGACTTAAAAGATCTACAGAACATTTTGCCCAAACACAAAAGAATATATCTTCTTCTTAGCACCTTATGAAACCTTCTCTAAAGTTGACCATATACTCAGTTACAAGGCAAGCCTCAATATGTACAAAAATTGAAATTAACACCATATATCTTATCAGACCACCACGGTAAACATCAGAAACAACAGAAAGTCTACAAATTCATGGAAACTGAACAACTCTATACTCAATGATCTCTGAGTCTGAGAAGAAATAAATGAAGAAATTAAAGATTTTCTAGAATTCAATGAAAATGAAGGTACCACATACCCAAATTTATGGGACACAATGAAAGCAGTGCTAAGAGGAAAGTTCATAGCACTATGTGCTTACATAAAAAAAATTAGAGTTCTCATATCAGCAACATAAAAGTACATCAGAAAGCTCTAGAAAAGAAAAGAAGCAAACCCACCTAGCAGGAATAGATGTTAGGAAAAAATCAAAATCAGGGCTGAATTAAAAAAATTAGAAACAAATCGAGCAATGCAGAGAATCAAAAACTTAAGAGCTGATTTTTTTTTTGAGAAAATCAATAACATATTCAAATCTTTAGCCAAATTCACTAAAAAAGAGACAATACTCAAATTAACAAAATCAGAAATGAAAAGGGGAATATAAGAACTGACAGTGAGAAAACTGAAAGATGCATTAGGTCTGAATTCAGGAGTCTCTACTCCACAAAATTGAAAGATTTAATTGAAATGGATGATTTTCTAAACAGACACCAGTTATAAAGTTACATCAAGATCAGGTAAACTATTTAAACAATCCTATAATACTAAGGAAGTAGAAGCAATCATTAAAATCCCCCAACAACAGCAACAACAAAAAACCTTAGGGTCAGATGGTTTTAGTGCATAATTCTACCAGACTTTCAAAGAAGAGCTAATACCAATACTTCTTAAACTATTCCACAAAGTAGAAACAGAAGGAACATTGCCAAACTCATTCTATGAGGCCACAGTCACCCCAACACCTAAACCACACAAAGACACAACAAAGAAAGAGAATTTATTCCAATTTCTCTTATGAACATTGTTGCAAAAATACTCAATAAAATACTTGTAAACTGAATCTAGGAACACATCAAAAAACATCACCCACCCATGATCAAATAGGCTTCATCCTAGGGATGCAAGAATGATTCAATATATGAAAATCCCAAATCATATGATCATCTCATTATACAATGAAAAAGCCTTTGAGAAATTCCAATACCTTTTCATATTAAAAGTCTTAGATAATCGATACAAAGAACTTACCCAAACATAATAAAAATAGTATATAGCAAGCCAATAATCAACATCAAATTAAATGGAGAGAAACTTAGAGCAATTCTACTAAAATTGGGGACAAGGCAAGGTTGCTCACTCTCTATCTATTCAACACAGTACTTGGATTTCTATGTAGAACAGTAAAACAAAGGAGATCAAGTTGATACAAATTGGAAAGGAAGAAGACAAAGTATTGGTATATACAGATGGTATGATAGTATACATAGGTGATCCCAAAAATTCTACCAGAGAACTCCTACTGCTGATAAACACCTTTAACAAAGTGGCTGGATAAAAAATTATCTCAAAAAGTTAATAGTCCTCCATTACACAAATGATAAATGGGCTGAGAAAGAAATTAGGTAAATAACACTCTTCACAATATCCATGAATAATATAGAATATCTTGGTGTAACTCTAGCCAAGCAAGTGAAAGACTTGTATGGCAAGAACTTTGATTCTCTGAGAAATAAATTTACGAAGACATCAGAAGATGGAAAGATCTCCCATGCTCATGGATCAGTAGGCTTAACCCAGTGAAAATTACCATCTTACCAAAAGAAATATAGACTCAATGCAATTCCCATTAAAATTACAACACAATTCCTGACCTTGACAGAGCAACTCTCAAGTTTAGATGGGAAAACAAAAAACCCTAGATAGCTAAAACAACCCTGAACCATAATAACACATCTGGAGGTATCATTACCCCTGACCTTAAGCTATACTACAGAGCAATAGTACAATGGGAACAGAGCATGGTATTGGTATGTTAACAGACATCTTGATCAACAGAATCAAATTGAAGATACTTAAATAAATAAACACACACACACACACACACACACACACACACACCCCTATGAACACCTGATTTTTTATAAAGAAGGGAAAGCCATACAATGGAAAGAAGAAAGCATCTTCAACATATGATGCTGGTTTATCTGATGTCTGTATGTAGACAAATGCAAATAGTTTAGTATTTATAACTCTGCACAAAACTCAAGTCTACAAAGATCAAAGAACCCAAAACAAAACAGGATACACTAAACTTAATAGAGGAGAAAGTAGGGGAAACTCTTCAACACCAAGGTACAGGAGACATTTTCCTGAACAGACCACTAATGGCTCAGACTCTAAGAATAACAATTGAAAATGAGATTATGATAATGAAAAGCTTCTCTAAGACAAAGGATTGTCAACTGGACAAGAAGCCAGCCTACAGAATGGGGAATGATCTTCCCCAACAATCTATATGTCAGAGTGCTAATATCCAAAATATATAAACAACCCATGAAATTAGACATCCCCAAACCAAATTACCCAATTAAAAGATTGGGTACAAATGGATGGATCTTGAAAATATCATCCTGAGCAAGGTAACGCAGTCACAAAAGAATGAACATGGTATGTACTCACTGTTAAATGGTTATTAGCCCAAAAGTTCGAAATACCCAAGAGTCACTTCACAGCAACAGTATGGTGGAGTGGGAGGTCCAGATGGAAGAGTTGGAGAAGGGACTGAAGGAGCTGAGGGAGTTTGCATCCCCAGAAAGGCAGCAACAGTGGCAACTGGCCTGACCTCCCGATACTCCTGGAGACTGATCCACCAACCAAAGAATACACATGGAGGGACCCATGGTACTGGCCACATATGAAGCAGAGGAGGGTCTTGTTAGATATCAGGGGGAGGAGAGGCCCTTGGGCCTGAGGGTATTAGATCCTCCAGTATAGGAGAATGCCAAGGAAGGAAGATGAGAGTGGGTGGGTGGGTGGGTGGGGGAATACCCCAATAGAGGCAGGGGAGGAGGGAGAGAATAAGGAGGCTCCAAAGAGGAGATCTGGAAAGGGGGAAACATTTGAAATATAAATAAAGTAGAAAAAATAAAAAAAATTTTAAAAATGGGCACAGAGCTCAACAGAGAATCCTCAACTGAGGAATCTGGAATGGCCCAGTTACAGTTAAAGAAATGTTCAAAGTTCTTAGTCATCAGGGAAATGCAAATCAAAACAACCCTGGGCTTCCATCTTACACCTGTCAAAATGGCTACTTTCAAAATCACAAGTGACAGCAGATACTGGCAAGGATATGGAGAAACAGGAATACTCCTCCATTACTAGTGGTATTTCAAACTGGTACAACCACTGTGGAAATCAATCTGGTGGTTCCTCATAAAATTAGAAATAGTTCTACCTGAAGACCCAGCTATACCACTCTTCAACATATATGTAAAGAGACACTCCACCATACCACAAGGACATGTGCTCCAGCATGTCCATAGCAGCCTTATTTGTAATAGCCAGAAGGTAGAAACAATCCAAATGTCCTTAAACTGAAGAATGGATAAAGAAAATATGGTTCATTTCCACAATGGGATACTATTCGGCTATTAAAAATGAGAACATCATGAATTTTGCAGGCAAATGGATGGAAGTAGAAAATATCATTTTTTAGTGAGGCAACTCAGGCTCCAAAGGACACCCATGGTATGTACTCATTTGTAAATGGATATTAACAAAAATGTACAGAATACCTAGTATACAATCTTAGGAGTATAAGAAGTATAACAAGCAGAAAGACCCAAATGAGAAGCCTTCAGTTCCACTTAGAAGGGGGACAGAAATAATCTTGGGAGGCAGGGGGATGGAGGGACCTGGGTGGGTGAGGAGAGAGATAAGTGGAAAGAGGAACAGGATTAGGTATGCGGGGGACATGAGAAAAGCCCAGAAAGCTAAAATAATGAATGGAAATATGAAGCCTCGGGGAGTAGGCAGTGGGGAAACCCTCTAGAAAGTACCAGGGACCCAGGAGGTGAGAGACTCTCAGGATTCATTGGTGGTGACATTAGTGAAAATGACCAACGATGGAACGATGGGGAGAGGGAACTTGAAGAGTCTACCTCCAGTAGATAGACAGAGCCTCAAGTGGAGGGACAGGGTTACTTACCCACAGTCAAAATTTTTGACCTTGAATTTTTCCTGTCTAAAAAAACTGCATGGAAAAAATGGAGAAGAGACTGAAGAAAAACCAGTCCAATGATCAGTCCAACTTGGGATCCACCTCACAGGGGATGGTGTGGCACCAAGTCTTGACACTATTACTGCTGCTATGATGGGCTTACAGTTGTGAACCTGGCATGACTGTCCTCTGAGAGTTCCTACCAGCAACTCACTAAGACAGAGGCAAAGACTTACACCCCCCAACCATTGGACTGACATCTGGGATTTCTAAAGTTGAATTAGCAGAAGGATTGAAGAAGCTGAAAGGGAGAGTGACCCCATAGGAAGACCAGCAGACCCAATTAACCCAGACCCCAGGGAGCTGCTAGAGACTGATCCACCAACTAGGAGCACACATGGGTGGTCTGAAGCCCCTGGCACATATGTAGCAGAGGTCTGCCTGGTCTTGCCTCAGTGGGAGAAGATGCGCTTTAGTCCTTGAGGCCCCAGGGAAGGGGGAGTTTTGTTGGGAAGAAGATCATCTTCTTGGAGGCAAGGGGGAGGAGAAAAAGGATGAAGAACTGTTGGAGGGGGTTCAGTGGGTGTAAATGATTGGAATGTAAATAAAATAACTTAAAAAATGAAAGGACATATAAAATATAATATCTCAATAATAGAAACAGAGTAAGGAATTTATGACTAATAAATAATCAAGATCCTACCAGAACACTCCAGCTGACAAAACATTCAGTGAAGTAGCTGAATGAAAAGTGACCTTGCAAAAACTGGTGACCTTCCTGTAAGCCAATAGCAAACATACCATGAAAGAAATCAGGAAAACAATCTCATTTACAACAACTTCAAAAATAAAATAACATAAAAGAATATTGGAATAAATCTAGCAAAGAAAATGTAAAGGCTTGGGCAATGAGAACTTTAAGACTGAAATTTAGACTGTTCTGGAACTTGTAAGACCTCCCAACATGTTGATTGATATGATTCATCTTCTGAAAATTGGCAATTCTATCAAAAGCAGTCTACATATTGAAATACAGTATACATCTGAATTTCAATGTAATTATTCAAATAAAGTGTTAAATAATCTCAAAATTCATATGGAGAAACAAAGGCCTCCAAATAGACAAAACAAAGTTGGACAGTAAAAATACTGCTTGGGCAGCCAAAAATTGGACAGAGCTTGGGGTCTCTTGTGGAAGAGTTGGGAGAAGGAGTGAGGGCCCTGGAATAGTATAGAAACTCCATCAGAATACCAACGAGTCACCCTGGACTCTTGGGGCTCTCAGAGACTAAACAACCACACCATCCAAAGAGCATACATGGGGCTGGACCCAGTCCCATTCCCCCACATGTATAGTAGATGTGCAGCTTGGTCTTCATGTGGGTCTCTCAACCATTGAAGCTGGGGCTGTTTCTAAAGCTGTTGTGCGCTTGTGCATCCCATTCCCCTGCTGAGCTGCTTTGTCTGGTCTCAGTGGGAGAGGGTGCTACTAGCCCTGCAGAGACTTGTTATGGTAGGGTAGGAGAAACCTATGGTGGCCCTCCACTTTTTCAGAGAAGGGGAGAGGGGAATGGGGGAGGGACTTTGTAAGGGTTACAGTATAGTAGAGAGCTACAGTAATAAAAGCTGCATGGTCCTACCTTAAAATCAGACCAATTGATCAAGGGAATAAAGTTGAAGACTCAAGTGTATGTCCCTACAGCCAGCTGATTTTTCTTTCTATAAATGGCAACAATGCACAGTGGTTAAAATAAAGTATCTTTAACAATAGTTCCAGTCAAACTATATAGCCTCACTCTGAAGAATGAAACTTAGAGTTTTACTACTGTGAACAGACATCATGATCAATGAAAGGCTTATAAAGGACAACATTTAATTGGCTGGCTTACTGGTTCAGAGGTTAAGTCCATTATCATCAAGGCAGGAACACGGCAGCATCCAGGCAGGCATGGTGCAGGTAGAGCTGAGAGTTCTACATCTTCACCTGAAGGCTGCTAGCAGAATACCGACTTCCAGGCAACTAGAGTGAGGGTCTTAAGACCACACCCACAGTAACACACTGACTACAACAAGGTCACACCTCCAAATAGTACCAGTCTCTGGGTCAAGCATACATAAACCATCAAAAAACTAGATTCTCATCTGTGATCCTGCGTAAAATCCAACACTAAATGGATCAAAGAGTTCAACAGAAGACTTCATACATAAATGTGATAGAGGAGAGAGTTGGAAATATATTTCAACCAGTAGGCACAGTAATGGATTTTATGAATAGGCCCTAGGAGTAATGGCATTAAGACCACCAATTGAAATATAGGACCTCATGAAACTACAAAGTGTTTATATTGCAAAGAAAAACACTATTATTGTGAAATGACAATCTATAGAGTAGGAGAAGAATTTTTGTCAGCTATTCATCTAACAGAAATTTAATGTTTACAATGTACAAGAACTCATATACTAAGCATCTGGTTGGGAGAGATGGTTCAGTGGTTAAACAATCTTAATGTTTTCATGGAAGACTTAGATTCTATTCCTAGTAACCAAATGTCAGCTCTAAAATGACTTTCTTCAGTTCCAGTGACATTCAGACCTCTCAAGTTTCTGTATATACATGATACACACTTATTCTCCATCCTCCTCTCTCTTATACACATACATACTCACACACTCACACACTCAGATACACAAATGAGTAAATAGTTTTTAACTACATAAGAAGAAAAAATGCAATTAAAATGGAACACTGCGAATTGATCCATTCTTATCTCCCTGTACAAGCACAAGTCCAAGTGCATCAAGGACCTCCACATAAAACCAGATACACTGAATCTAATAGAAGAGAAAGTGGGGAAGAGTGTCGAACACAAGGGCACAGGGGAAAAGTTCCTGAACACCAGTGGCTTGTGCTCTAAGATCAAGAATCTACAAATGGGACCTCATAAAATTACAAAGCTTCTGTAAGGCAAAGGACACTGTAAATAGGACAAAACGGCAACCTATAGATTGGGAAAAGATCTTTACCAATCCTACATCTGATAGAGGGCTAATATCCAAAGTATACAAAGAACTCAAGAAGCTAGACTCCAGAGATCCAAATAACCCTATCAAAAAATGGGGAACAGAGCTAAACAGAGAATTCTCAACTGAGGAAACTCAAATGGCCGAGAAGCACCTAAAGAAATGTTCAACATTCTTAGTCATCAGGGAAATGCAAATCAAAACAACCCTGAGATTTCACCTCACACCAGTCAGAATGGCTAAGATCAAAAACTCAGGTGACAGCAGATGTTGGCGAGTATGTGGAGAAAGATTAACACTTCTCCATTGCTGGTGGGAATGCAAGTTGATACAACCTCTCTAGAAATCAGTTTGGTGGACCTTCAGATAAAGGAACATAATACTACCTGAGGACCCAGCTACACCACTCCTAGTCATATACCCAGAAGATGCTCCAACATGTAATAAGATGCATGTTCCACTATGTTCATAGCAGCCATATTTATAATAGCCAGAAGTTATAAACAACCCAGATGCCCCTCCACAGAGGAATGGATACAGAAAATGTGGTACATTTACACAATGGAATACTACTCAGCTATTAAAAACAATGACTTCATGAAATTCGCAGGCAAATGAATGGAACTTGAAAATATCATCCTGAGTGAGGTAACGCAGTCACAAAGGAATGAACATGGTATGTACTCACTGATAAGTGGATATTAGCCCCAACGTTCGGAATACCCAAGAGTCACTTCACAGCAACCATTGGACTGAGCATGAGGTCCCAGATGGAGAAGTTGGAGAAGAAACTGAAGGACCTGATGGAGTTTGCAGTCCCATGGAGGGAGCAACAATGGCAACTGGCCTGACCCCTAGATGCTCCAGGAGACTGGATCACTAACTGAAGAATACACATGGAGGGACCCATGGTGCTGGCCACATATTCAGCAGAGGAGGGTCATGTTAGCCATCAGGGGGAGAAGAGGCCCTTGGGCCTGAGGGTGTTAGATCCCCCAGTATAGGAGAATGCCAAGGAGGGAAGATGAGAGGGGGTGGGTGGGTGGATAGTAGAATATCCCCATAGTGGCTGGGGGAGGGCAAGGGAATAGGGAGGTTCCAAAGGGGAGATCTGGAAAGGGGAAAACATTTGAAATGTAAATAAAGTATGAAAAATAAACTAATAATAAAAAAAATCTTGGGGCATGGAGCTAGATATAAGGTACTCAAAAGGGGAATTACAAGTGTGAGAGAGATACCTTTTAACAGTTCAGCATCCAATCAGACCAGGAAAAGTGAAAGGCTTACTGCAGATATTCACCTACCACTCCTCTCATCCAAATCTAATCTAAGATACTCATCCCTAGCTCTTCAGTAGCCCAACTGCTGCTCTGCTCCCCATGCCCATCTCTTGTGGCTTACACAGGTCTTCCTCTTCCAACTTCCAGTATCAACTCAGTGTTTTACACTTGCTCTTTACTCCATTACACCCTCCCTGGGAATCCACTAGTACTCTCTCTGGGGATAGAGGTAGGCTAACTATGTATCTTCACTTCTCCTTCTATCCCCCCAAATCTAATCCTCCAGTTTTATCATTGGCTCTACAGCAGACTACCTGATATGACCCACCATTTTTTCTCTTTTCCCTTCTCTAGTTGATCACACAGATTTTCCTTCCTAAACTTCCTTCTATCCACTCATTGCTTTTTCCCAGCCCTCTCCCCAATACCAACACACACTCCCTGGCAACCCTTGGGTCACTTTGGCCAGCTAAGAAGGTAGAGTAATTGCAGATCTCAACCTCTCCTTCTGCTTTTTCAATTCCAGTGCCTCAGTCTCATCCCCAGCTCTGTAGCAGACCATTTGCTAGTATCTCCTCACTCTTTCTGTCCCTATTCCCAGGGACTAATCAGATCCTGGTAATACATACTGCTTTCCTACCTCATATGGACCCCTGCCTGTTCCTCTTCCCAACTCATCTGCATTTCTAAGTGTCAGCTCCAAATACCTAAGAACACATTTTAACTGTAACCCATAGGGGCCAGTCATACCAGGATCCCAGAAAAAATTCTCACCAGGCAACATGCAGATACCATACCCTCTTAAGAACCAGAGATGTCAACAGAAACAAAGAAACAAAATACCCGCAGAAAGAAACATAAAATCAGATATCAGGAACTAGAATTATAATATTCCCAAATTCAGATGCCTAGGCATCAGTATAAAAACACAATCAATAATAGCCAGGACAATATATCTCCACTAGAGCCCTGCCACCTTACCACAGTAGGCCCTGAGTATTGCAATATAGCTGAAACATAGGAAAAAGACCTACCTACCTACCAGATATGCTGCTACAATATTGGCACAAAAGGTGTGGGAGAAACTTACTAATACTTGATTTGAATTAAGGCCTACTCCATCAGATAGATCCCATATCCAATGCTGCTTGAGTGTCCACGAGCCTGAACTAAATAGGCCAGGGACCTGGGAAAAAACTAAATACTCCTATTCTACTAAAGGAACATAACAATAAAAATTACTCTTAAAGATACTCTGCCATAATCATAGATCAGTGTCTTGCTTAGCCATCACCAAAGAAACTTCTTGCCACAGATGGGACCAAATACAGGGACCAACAGCCAGACTTTATGCAGAGAGAGAACTTTGAACACTCAGCCACAAAAGGGAAGTCTCCAAACCATTCCTCTAGGGCTCAGGGAACTTTGCACAAGAGAAAGCAGGAAGATTTGAGAATCATAGAGGATGGAAAACACCAAAGAATATAGGCCTCCTAGACACAACGGGAACATCTGAACTTACAGAGACTGAGTCAGCATGCACAGTGCCTACATGGGTCTGTACCAGTTGGGGTACTAGAGCAGAAAGGAAAAGGAATGGCCCTATCCCTAACTTAGAAGCTGTTTCTGATTGCTAGCCACTTGAAAATGAAAACTTAGTTTTCTCCAAGGGAGTCTCACTTGAGAAACAAGCCACTCTTAAATGTATAGAAGCTGTATGCGGAGCAGTAGATGACCAATGCAAAATGACTGTGTGAATGCCTGTTTCTGTGACTCTATATGCATTTATTGTGGTCGTTATTTTTTACTTGCTTGGTTGTTTTGCCTTTTTGTACTATACTGTATTTTAATATAATTCCATCGATTCCTGTATTTGATTTTTAAGGAGAGACAGAAAGGGTGTGCTTCTGGATTGGAGTTGTTATAGGGAAAATTGTGAGAAATAGGGGGAGGAGAGAACATTAACAAAATATATTATACTGTAGCCAAGCAGAACTCTCAGTGGGGGAATAAGAACATCAACCCCCTACAAAATCTTTGACCCAAAAATGTTTCCTGCCTCCAAGATATATAGGAACAAAGATGGAACGGAGACAGAGAAAATGGCTAACCAATGACTGGCCCAACTTGAGACCCGCCCCATTGTCAGGAACCAATCCCTTACACTATTAAGGATGCTCTGTTATGCTTGCAGATAGGATCCTAGCGTAACTGTCTTCTTAGAGGCTCTACCCAGCAACTGACAAAAACAGATGGAGAGACCCACGGTCATACTCCACAGTCATGGAGCTGGAGGAGTCTTGTGCAAGTGTTAGGGGAAGGATTGAGAGATCCAAAGAGGACTGTGCCTTCACAGGAAAAGAAACAGAGCAGATTAACCTGGACCCTTGGGGGTTCCCAGAGACTGGACCACCAACCAAAGAGCAAGCATAGGCTGGACCTAGGCCCCCCACAATATGAAGCAGATGTGCAATTTGTTCTTCAGGTGGGTTCTGCAAGAACTTGAGAGGGGACTGTCCCTGAATCATTTGCCTGTCTGTGGATATTGTTCCTTTAACTTAGCTGCCTTGTCTGACCTCAGTAGAAGAGGATACACCTAGACCTGCAGAGACTTGATGTCCTAGGGTGGGGTGATACCTGGTAGGGGGCTTCCCCCTTCTCAGAGGAGAAGGGAAGGGGTTATGGGGAGAGGAGCTGTGGGAAGGGAGTAGAGGAATGGGAGGATATTGGGATGTAAAATCAATCAATAAATTAATTAATGAAGAAAAATATTATAAATAAAATCTATCTACAATAAAAGAAAGCAGCAGGGACAATAAAACCTTCACACATGTGTGTTTAAATTGTAATATTAACTGGAGGCAGAAGCAGGTGGATCTCTCTGAGTATGAATGAGTCCAGCCTGGTTTACAGAGTTAGTTCTGGGACAGCCAAAGCTACACAGTGAAATCTTCTCTCAAGAGAAACAAGAAATGACCACTGAAGTCATTAAACTCATATGGAAATTCGGGGGAGCATTTCAAGAGAAAATAGATATAAGACTGGAGAAATAGGCTTCATTTGTGTGGTTATAGAGAAGCCAGCATCTATGTCCCATGAAGAATTTCCAGTGTAGCTAGTAACCCCTCGCCCATGCTTTGTAAGGAAATCCAGTATACTAATTGGTTCTCCACTGTGATTTGTCATTGAGACCTTATGAATAAGGTGCTTAATCTGCTTAATCCATAGGGAGAAAATTCTCCAATAGATAGTAAATTTATTCTGTTAGTATCAGTATATATTTAAAAAGCAAATAAAAGAAAGGGAACCAGCAAGCAGAAAAAGACATGTTAAAAGGATGTGAGAAAATATTTTTAGTAAAACATGGTTTGTGCATAAATTTAAGATGGTTGGATTTTATTCTAGAATAGAACAGAAATCTGAAGTGCCAAACAAGTTAACTAAGATTTGTAAAAGATGAGACTTAAAGATGATGTATAAAATATTGATCTTTCTAATGTCAGCATTCAAGAAACAGACATAAATTTCTACTTAAATTGGTCAACTTATCGATCTGCTTTTGCTTAACAGTTACAATAACTGGCTTAAAGATTTAAAATGTATGTCTAAAAGTGTCTGGTTTATGCCCAAGCTTTATCTAAATATTGCACAGTAGTTAAAAGTGTCAGACATGTATGATTGACTTTTGGGTGTTTATAACTAGGTCCTAGAGAACTATAGCACAACTCTCAAAATGTCTTGTAAGTGGGGGTAGTAACAGGTTCTCTTGTTCAGGGATGCTATGGAGACCTCACAGTTGAATTCAAACAAATGTTTATTCTACAAATTGGAGAGTCCACACCAACAGGAGGAGACCCTCAATGCTTCCAAACAAAGCCACCTGCATCATGCATGGCTTTTAACTTATCTTCACACAGATGGTACAAATAGTGAAAAACAAAAGCTAAAGGAGTCAGAGGCTCGTTTCAAGCTCTAATGATCCCTGTGGACCAGATTCTCAATTGGCCTTGACATTAAAAAGAACATGGTTAATTTTGACCACCTGCAAGGCCTTAAACACCCAACAGGATAAAAGAACTAAAGAATCAAATGATTGATGTGTTTGTTTAACACTCCAAGTGATCACACTCTCAGGCATTAGTCCTTAGTCCATATGGGATGTTATTACACAACTGTTGCAGGCTAATGATTTTCTTCATGATGAAAGCAAATGCTGCCCAGACATTAGGCATTATGACCTTGACTCAATTTAGCACTACCCCTACCTGCAACTAAAAGAGACATTATTGTTATAACCTAAAAATCAAATGATGGCTAAACTTTTCTCTACCCTTCTCTGGAAGCCATCTGAGAGGGAGCTTAAACTGTGATTCTAGCCACTCCAACAGCTATGAAAAATTTCCAAAGCAGATCCTGGGTTCATAACTCTTGAGTCCAACCTTAGAGTCCAAAAGAAAAACTCTAGAGATTCTAATAAACTTCTTTTCAATTTGGACATTTATCCTCTATTTTGGCTTCTCCCAATTCCTTCCGTGGGACAAATGATGTTAATAAACCTTGCCTTTGATTCTCCATCACCTCTTTCCAGGAACAAATTATGGCCTCATTTTTCTCCCTACATATGACAGACAGTTATTTACATAAAATTACTGAAGCAGGTTTGGGTCTTTTAGAGAGGCCCACTGGAGGGGTACTGTGACTGCTACGTCCAACATCTTTGCTAAGCTAGACAAAAGCCTGGTTATGATTTGCATCAATCCATAATGACTAAATTACATCTTCACAGAGTATTGGTTGTAGGGGGTGGTGGATGCAGAAACTACCTGGGAAGTTTAGGCTAAAAAGTCTCCCAAGGATGCTAACTTTTTAAAAATTAGTTAATACCCAGAAATCTCGTTGAGACTCTAAGCAGCCTCATTCTTGGCAGAGGCCACAGATGACAAAAGTGTTTGGGAGCTCTGAGCAAAGTGATTTTAGGGATGTCTCCTGAGAGGGAGAATGTTAGAATGACAATAAAGGCCTATTAAGGAAAGAGTTCTTCTGTTCAAGAGAATATAACATCTGGCCTTGGAGGAGACCAAACATTCTAGTTAAACAGTGTCAATAACCTGGCCAAACCCCACCCCCCCAAGAAAAGTGACTTTGTCTTATGCTACATCAAATATGCAAGTGAATTAATTCATCTAATGAAATAATGTCCTTTGCCTGTCCAGAATCCCTGCCATGAAGCTTCATAAATCTGCTTGATTTTCCAAATGATTCAGAAAAAAATAACTTCTTTTGTTTCTTCTATCTGTTTGCTAAGTATGTTTTTTCTAAATCTTTGGGCTTCCCTGACATATTGGGTTTCCGTACTTTTCTCTCAAGCTCCCCTTTCCTCCATATGGTACTTGTCTGCCGTTTCTCTGACATCCCTTTTGGCTTAAGTGGTACGGAGTGTTGTCTCTCTTATATTCTCTCTCTTAGGCTAACGGTTGATAGTTACAGCTAGCTGCTTGTTTTTCTTTATAATTTTTGTAAAATTTTCATTGAGCTAAGAAAACAAAACAAAACAAAACAACAACAACAAACCAGTGCCAGGTATAGAGTACCACTTTTTAAATGGTTGTTCAATGGACTCCGAAAGAACCCCCCAAAAACATACAAGCTATTACTATTCTTAATCATCCTCCAAAACATGATGATAAGACCCTATTGCTGAACAGACCATATACTTCAATCATAGGACACAGAGAAATTAAGCTGGTTCACACTTAGAAACTTCATCCATATTGGCTAGCTTTCATAGTGCTAGAAGGTTCTAGCACAAAACCAGTGGTGAAAAGTCATCAACAACCTTACCATGTTGTGAATATTGTGAACTACAATAACAAGATGAAATAGTGCTATGAATCTTACAGAAGGAACCAATTGCTTCTTGATTGGATTTAAGGCTTGCCTTATGAAATGGAATACATATATTGTACCACAAACTGAGTCAAAACTCTATAGCTGTTGAGGTCATAGGTAGTAAAGCAGATCCCAAAACAATTATTCTGACAAATAAACATGACATTAACTTTTTTTACATAATATTTTAATTGATTATTTAGGAATTTCAAATCACAAAACCTAATTACCCTCACTTCTCAGTCCTCCCATGTCTGTATTCCATCCTTGTAACCTTCCCTCCAGAAGAAGAAGGAGGAGAAGTTCAATTTGTGTTGCTCATATACTCACTGGAGCATGTTAAAACTCTTGGTGGCCAGCCCCTTGAAAAAAACCTGAGTCTGTTCCCACTTGCAATTTTGGTTCTAAAATTTTACTTCAGTATTCTTATCTCATTTTCAAAGAGTTCACCTTGATGGATTTCTGTCTAGGTTTTTAATTTTGGGGAAGGGGTTGGGGGTTGGGACTCTCACAGAAGCCTTTTATATCCATCCTTCTCAATTGTAGGTCACTGCAGCTCTTGATCCTGAGAAGAAGCCTTATTTTACAGTTGATTGTGATTAATAAAAAGAACTATAACTAGTCAGCATGCACAGTATCGGAGATTGTGGAGTGTGGAGCTCAAAAGGAGATATCTGTGTCATAACTCCTTTCTCCAGTGTTTGGAGATCAAAAAAAAGGATAAGCAAAGTAACTACAAAACCCAGAAGCAGTGGTTGACTGCATTAAAAACTGTTCTCAAAATATGACAGAACAATGCACTGTGCATTCACAGTGACTATGACTACATGTAGAAAAGGCTGCTAGAACATAATGGAACACGTGTCCTTTGGTATCATGGAGCATCTTTTGGGTATATGCCCAGGACTGGCATAGCTGGGTCTTCAGGTAGAACTATGTACTTAGAATTTCTCAGTAAATTATTTTGGTTGTGTATATGAAAGTTACTATGTATTATATGTGTGATAGAGTACCATTGTATACAATTGTAACCAATAAAAACACATTAGAGCCTTACAAATTTAAGAAGTTAAGGGACCAAATATGAATGTTATTTAGGCATAAGCATACATGTGATAAAACTCAATTTCAAAAGGCAAATGGGATGATAATCATATAATTTAAACAGAGAAAACTCAATGAGTATGTTCACTACCAAAACTACCAGGGAGAAACTTTACTGTCTTTCTAGAGATGTTTGACTCCTGTTGTGCAGGTTTCTCTACATTCTGGAAACACAATTGAATGACTTTTATGAATGAAAGGTGCATTAATGCTGTCATTCTTAAAGAAAGGCACTAGAAGTATCATACTCTGATTCTGCCTTAAGTGATAGATGAGACTTACATTGCCATGATTCTAAACATCATGATTAAGAAATGGAAATCAATCAATCTTTCAATCACAGAATTATCAAGCAATTTAATAAGTGGAGAGCTATCTCATTTGTTTGTTAGGTATGACCAAATATTTCTGTGATCCTTCTTGCAAATAGCAACAAACCTTCCACCTTAAAGTACATATTTAAAAGAAATGTATTCATGCCAATTTAACTGATTGATAAATGTTTTTAAATCCACTGAACCAGTTTGCTTTAAATTGTGGCCAGCCAGTTTACCCTCCTGTTGTGCAAAAGCTGTTATTTAAAGCCCATTCTTCTCCCATTCGTATATGTGCTTTAATGGTTCCAATCTTAACAAAAGCACACGTTAAGTGCTCTATGCACTATAACTGCCAGTTGGAAAATGAAAAATTCATCCAGAGCATGCATATGGCCCCATGTGGAACAAATTTGGCTCCCACTGACATTCTTTATTCAACATTCAAATATATTTAATGCATACAAATTCTGTTCCAAGGACTGTACTTTGAATATAGTCATTCAATCTGATCATACCTGGTTTTGTTTAGAAGACCTTGACATCAACATAACATCACAATACAATGCTTTACATGTAATGTTAGAGATACACACAGTTTATTCTAATATACATGGCAACAAGACACCTAACCTGATGTGAAAGGAAATGTATAAAGTCTGGAAAGCTCTGTTTGCCTTCATGGTACGTGTAATGAAATCTAATTTTGTTTTTGTTTTAGTGTGTGTGTGTGTGTGTGTGTGTGTGTGTGTGTAGACACCATGAAAGAACATCTTGGAGTGATGTACTATATTGAACATGGGAGGAAGGAGAATAAAACCATTTACTCAAACTGTGGCCCTCTAAGTGGTAAAAGTTCTGTAAGTAAAAGGAGATAGAAGCATCTAGTGAAGGGCCTGTTGGATTGTATTGAGAAATTTGGCCTCCTTCCTACTAATATTAAAAATCAGTTTAATACAATATTTGAAACATTATTGCTTTCCGGGAATGTGTTCCACATGCTCACCTTTATTCTATTGGCTGAAATCTTGTTTTTGACAGTTGTATCTTTGCTCTCCAATAAGACTGATGTGTGGACATTTTTCTTTCAACATATTTTTAGCATCTTTTGTTATTGGTAATTCCAACTTAATAAAATATTGAAGACTATTTGCTTATCTATGACAATAGTTCTCAAATGGCCAAGTGCATAAGAATCACTTTGAGAAGTTAATAAGGCAAATTCTCAGATGTCCCTTCCAGATGACTATAATTCAGTATCAGATTTACAAAAGCAAATTTGAGCACCTTACTTGCTCTTGAATGGAATGGTATAGGGATCTTGTTAAAAACAAAACAAAACAAAACAAAACAAAACAAAACTCCCCAATGTTATATACATCCTAAGCAATTACAAATAGTACTGAAGTCCCTTTACCTTTGAGGAGATCTAATTTCTTTGGTTTTCTTGGAGCACATTGGACAAAGAATAATTTGGGTGACATACTAAATTCAGAGATGTCTCACATCTCTCACAGTCTGCACATTACGAGAACACATACACATTTATTCTGAGTCATTGTGACCCAAAGTTATCAACTACAGCATTTATGCATCATTTTCAGGCACACATTCACAAGTGTGTATACAGTTGCAAAAGAAAATTTCTTAATGCTTTTAATGAGTTTACTGTTTGTGTTGGGAATCATTCATCGCTATTCTGGAGCACATACTACATATTAGTTCCCCCATGCAAGTTTAACAGAACCCATTTGTAAAAACTTTTAGGAGGTGAGCCCTTCGGCACTCAAAGTGGTTTTTTTTCCCCCTAGAGTAATTTTCTGATTACATTTCCTGTTGTCTGAGCTTAATTTGTCTAATGTATATTTTCAGGTCTTCAAATGTGTTTTCTAAAATTTAAGTTAGGCGTTATTTTTATCATCATTTTGATTTTGTCAGTTTGCAGCCATTCCTTCATTTTGGTTAGTCATTTTGTACGATCCTGTTATTAGTTTCCAAATGTTGTAATAATTTGGTTGTTTTTGTCTTATCTAAAACATTTAAGAGGCTTATTGTTTAAACAATTTATATAGAAAAAAATTCAAAATCAATTATACATATTTTGATGAATTTTCACAAAATGAGTGTGCTGTTAGTTTTTGTTAAGCAAAGAAAAGTAAATCCCTCAAGAAGAGGAAGCATCAGTTGAGTTAATTAACTCCATCATATTGAGCTCTGAGCAGATCCATGGATGTTTTCTTGGTTTCTCCCAGATGTGGTAGAGCCCATTCTACTGTGGGTCTTGGGTTGTTTAAGAAAGCATGCTGAGAATGCCATATAAGCTGGTAAGCAACGGTCTTCTATGGTCTGTGTTTCAGTTCCTACCTCCTAGTTCCTGCTTTGGTTTATCTAGATTCTGGATGAAATAAACTTTCTCTGCTCAAGTTACTGTTAGTCATGATGTTTATCCAAGCAGCAGAAAGCAAACTGAGACAGTGAGTGAATGTATTGAGTAATTTTAGATTAATACAGCACTATCTGTACTCCAACTGATACTTTGTCTTTTCCCCCAGTCACTACATCCAATTCCCAGAGGTAACAGCTACCTAGACCCTTAACACCATATTTGTTTTAATTCTCTAGAGTCTGGCTTCTTTTATTTATATCACAATTTTAAGATTCATCTATATATTTGTAGCAGTATTTCTACTGGAATATTTTATATGACATATACTTCATTTCTAATATCGAGCAAACTTTTGGCTTTTTATTTTACTAACTTTTAGTCTTTGTGTCAGCAATAGAGACTGAGTCCTTAGCATCATATTTGAAAGTCAATCACTGTATCACTGAGCCGCAGGTAGCAGAAATCCTGGCAGATAACTTGACATCAGCTATTGTGGTATCTTCAGTATTCTGCCTTCCGTTAGGATTTCTTTGGCTTTGAATTTTAGGATCCCCTTTTTCTATATAACTGAAGAAGAGTATCACTGGAATACTAATGTGGATTTCACTGGTTATGTAGATTTATTTTGTTCATAGAGACATTTTCACAATGTTAATGGAAGTTGTTCCTTCTAGTGGCTTCAATTTCTTTTTTCACCATTTTATAGTTTTATTGTAAGAATTTCCATATCCTTGACTCAGTTTATAATTTTTCCTTTTTATAAACTCATTTATTCATTTTACATCCTGATTGCTGTCCACATCCTGTTCACCTCCTTCCACAGTCTCTCCCCACATCCTCCTCCTCTTCTTCTATGAGAAGGTAGAGGGCCCACATGCATTTCTCCATCCCCCCCTCCCCTCACACATTAAGTTTCTGCAGGGCTAGGTAATTCTCTGCAATTGAGGCTACACAAGGCAGCACAGCTAGAAGAATATATTCCACATACAGACAACTGCTTTAGAGATAGCATCTGCTCCAATTGTTCAGGATCCACATGAAAAACATATGTGCAGGGTTGGAAGGGGAGTAGGTCCAGCCCATGTATGCTTTCTGGTTAGTGGTTCAAACTCTGAGGGCCCCCAAAGGTCCAGGTTAGTTGACTCTGTTGGTATAGCTGTGGAGTTCCTATCCCCTCTGGGGTCTGCAATTCTTCCTCCTATTTTTCCTTAAGAGACCCAAGCTCCATCCACCATTTGGCTGTGGGTGTCTGTATCTGTCTGAGTCAGCTACCGAGTGAAGCCTCTCAGAGGACAACATGCTCCTGTCTGCAAGCATAACAGAGTATCATTAATAGTGTCAGGGATTGGTGCTTGCCCATGGGATATAGACATGTATGGTGGCACTCAGGGCATCATTCTTGTTCCCCTCCCCAATACCTGATCATGTTCTCCTTTTCCGTCCCTGTCCCCTTTCCCACCCAGATTCCTCCCTAAGGTTGCCCCTCATGATTGCTTTCTTTTCCATCTCAAGTGAGATTGAGACATACTTACTTGGGACCTTCAGCTTGTTAACCTTCTTGAGTTCTGTGGATTCTATCCTGGTTATTCTGTACATTTTGGCTAATATCCACTTACTAGCAAGTACATACCATGCATGTCCTTTTCGGTCTGAGTTACCTCACTCAGGATGATATTTTGTAGTTCCATCCATTTGTCTACAAAACTCATAATGTCCTCACTCTTAATAGCTGAATAATATTCCATGGTGTAAATGAACCACATTTTCAGTATCCATTTTTCTGTTGTGGGACATTTGGTTTGTTTCCAACTTCTGGCCATCACAAATAAGGGCACTATGAACACAGATCCCTGTGGCATGGTGGGGCATCTTTTGGGTATATGCCCATGAGTGGTATAGCTGGGTCCTCAGGTAGATCTCCCTTGCAACTCTTGACTTTGTTGACTCTTTAAATCACATTCTTTGTTTTTAATTGATTGATTTGAGCTCTGATATTGATTATTTCTTGCCTTCTACTCTTCTTTGGTGTGTTTGGTTCTTTTTTTCTAGAGCTTTCAAACGTGCTTTTAAATTGCTGATATGAGAATTTTATAATTACATTATGGAAATACCTTTTTTGAGGCTTTATTTACATTTCAAATGTTTTTCCCTTTCCAGGTCTCCCCTTTGGAAACCCCCATCCCCTCCCCCTGCCTCTATGAGGGTATTCCCCCAACCAACCCACCCACTCCTGTCTTCTCTCCTTGGCATTCCTGTATACTGGGGCATCTAACACCCTCAGGCCCAAGGGCCTCTCTTGCCACTGATGGCCAACAAGGCCCTCCTCTGCCACATGCTTGGCCAGCACCATGGATCCCTTTATGTGTATCCTTTGGTTGGTGGTCCAGTCTCCAGGAACACTGGGGGCTTAGGCCAGTTGACACTGTTGCTCCGTCCATGGGGTAGCATACTCCCTCAGCTCCTTCAGTCCCTTTTCCAACTCCTCCATCTGGATCCCAAGCTCACTCCAACAGTTGCTGTGAATTGAATCTTGGGTATTCCGTACTTTTGGGCTAATACCCACTTATTAGTGAGTATATATCGTGTTTGTTCTTTTGTGACTGAGTTACCTCACTCAGGATGATATTTTCAAGTTCCATCCATTTGCCCACGAATTTCATGAAGTCATTGTTTTTAATAGCTGAGTAGTATTCCATTGTGTAAATGTGCCACATTTTCTGTATCCACTCCTCTTTTGAGGGACATCTGGGTTGTTTTCAGCTTCTGGCTATTATAAATATGGCTGCTATGAACATAGTGGAGCATGTGTCTTTATTACATGTTGGAGCATCTTCTGGGAATATGCCCAGGAGTGGAATAGCTGGGTCCTCAGGTAGTATTATGTTCATTTTTCTGATGGCCCACCAAACTGATATCCAGAGAGGTTGGAGCAGCTGGTATTCCCACCAGCAATGGAGGAGTGTTCCTCTTTCTCCACATCCTTGCCAACATCTGCTGTCACCTGAGTTCTTTCTTTTCCACTACCTCTGGTGGGTGGTGGGCTACAAGTAGATTAAAGTATTTAAGAACCATCATTTAAAGTAGGCTTTGAAAAGATTAGTGCAATCTCCCTCTGTGTAGCTCTGTGCTAGGAATTGTGCCCCATGAAGTCCAAACCAAGCCACCTCCACACTCTTCATACTTTTGCTCTATAAGAACATTTGGTCTGCATGCTCTGCAGCATCTGCTGTCACCTGAGTTTTTGATCTTAACTATTCTGACTGGTGGAATCTCAGGGTTGTTTTGGTTTGCATTTCCCTGATGACTAAAGATGTTGAACATTTTCTTAGGTGTTTCTCAGCCCTTTGAGTTTCCTCAGCGGAGAATTCTCTATTTAGCTCTGTTTCCCATTTTTTGATAGGGTTATTTGGATCTCTGGAATCTAACTTCTTGAGTTCTTTGTATCTATTGGATTTTAGCTCTCTATTGGATGTAGGATTGGTAAAGATAGTTTCCCAATATGTTGGTTGCCATTTTGTCCTATTAACTATGTCCTTTGTCTTACAGAAGCTTTGCAATTTTATGAGGTCCCATTTGTCAATTCTTTGTTCTATTCAGGAGCTTTTCCCCTATGCCTATGTATTCGAGACTTTTACCCCACTTTCTCTTCTATTAGATTCAGTGTATCTGGTTTTATGTGGAGGTCCTTAATCGACTTAGACTTGAGCTTTGTACAGGGAGATACGAATGGATTAATTTCCGTTGACTTCTAGTTGAACCAGCACCATTTTTTCAAAGTACCGTCTTTTTTCCACTGGATAGGATTAGCTCCTTTGTCAAAGTTCTAGTGACCATAGGTGTGTGGGTTCATTTCTGGTCTTCAAATCTATTCCATTGATCTACCTGCCTGTCACTGTACCAATACCATGTAGTTTTTATCATTATTGTTCTGTAGTACAGCTTGAGGTCAGGGATGCTGATTCCCCCAGGAGTTCTTTTATTGTTGACAGTACTTATTGCTGTACTGGGCTTTTTGTTATCCCAAATGGATTTGAAAATTGCTCCTTCAAGCTCTATGAAGAATTGAGTTGGAATTTTGATCTGCTATTAGATTAAATCTGTTGATTGCTTTCCGCAAGAGGGTTATTTTAACTATATCAATCCTGCCAATCCATGTGCATGGGAGATCTTTCCATCTTCTGAGGCCTTCTTTGATTTCTTTCTTCAGAGACTTGAAGTTCTTGCCATACAGATCTTTCACTTGTTTGGTTAGAGTCACACCAAGATATTTTATATTGTTTGTGACTATTGTGAAGGGTGTTGTTTCCCTAATTTCTTTCTCAGGCCATTTATCCTTTGAGTATAGGAATGCTACTGATTCGTTTGATTTAATTTTATATCCAGCCACTTTGCTGAAGTTGGTTATCATCTTTAGGAGGCCTCTGGTGGAATTTTTGGGGTCACTTAAGTACACTATCATATCATCTGCAAATAGTGAAATTTTGACTTCTTCCTTTTCAATTTATATCCCTTTGAGGTTTGTTGTCTAATTGCTCTAGCTAGAACTTCAAGTACTATATAGAATAGAGAGTGGGAAGCCAATTTTAGTGGGTTTCCTTCAAGTTTCTCTCCATTTATTTTGAAGTTAGCTTCTGTTTTGCTGTATATTGCTTTCACTATGATTAGTTATGGACATCGAATGCCTGCTCTTTCTAAGACTTTTAACATGAAGGGATTCTGAATTTTGTCAAATGCGTTTTCAGGATCTGCTGAAATTATCATGTGGTATTTTTTCTTTGAGTTTGTTTGTGTAGTGGATTATATTGAATAGATTTTCATATGTTTAAAGATCCATGTATTCCTGGGTTAGACTACTTGATTGTGGTCAATGATCGTTTTTATGTGTTCTTGGATTTGGTTTGCAAGAAATTTATTGAGTATTTTTGCATCAATATTCACAAGAGAAATTATGTGAGGTTCTCTTTTTTTGTTGGATTTTTTGTGCTTTTGGTATAAGGATAAGTATGGCTTCATAGAATGAATTAGGTAGTGTTCCTTCGGTTTCTATTTTATGAAATAGCTTGAAGAGTATTGGTATTAGGTCTTCTTTGAAGGTCTGATAGAATTCTGCACTGAACCCATCTTGCCCAAGGCTTTATGTTGTTGTTGCTGGGAGACTTTTAGTGATTGTTTCTATTTCTTTAGGGGATATGGGAGTATTTAGATGGTTTATCTGATCCTGATTTAACCTTGGTATTTGGCCTGTCTAGAAAATTGTCCACTTCATCCAGATTTTCCAATTTTGTTGAGTATAGGCATTTGTAGTAGGATCTGATGATTTTTTGAATTTCGTCAGATTCTGTTGTTATATTTCCTTTTTCATTTCTGATTTTGTTAATTTGGAAACTGTCTTTGTGCCCTCTGGTTAGTATGGCCGAGGGTTTATCTATCTTGTTGATTTTTTTAAGGAACCAGTTCCTGGTTTTGTTGATTCTTTGTATAGTTCTTTTTGTTTCTACTTAGTTGATTTCAGTCCTGAGTTTGATTATTTCCTGCCATCTACTCCTCTTGGGTGGATTAGCTTCTTTTTGTTCTAGAGCTTTTAGGTGTGCTATTAAGTTGCTAGTGTATGCTCTCTTCAGTTTATTTTTGGAGGCTCTCAGAGCTATGAGTTTTCCTCTTAGTATTGCTTTCATTTGTGTCCCATAAGTTTGGTATGGTGTGCCTTCATTTTCATTATATTCTAAAACATCTTTAATTTCTTTCTTCATTTCTTCCTTGACCAAGACATCGTAGAGTAGGGTGTTGTTCAGCTTCCATGTTTTTGTCTGATTTCTGTTGTTTTTGTTGCTATTGAAGACCAGCCTTAATTTGTGTTGATCTGATAGCATTCATGGGATTATTTCAATCTTCTTGGAACTGTTGAGGTCTGTTTTATGTCCAATTATATCGTCTATTTTGGAGAAGGTACCATGAGGTGCTGAGAAGAAAGTATATTCTTTTGTTTTAGGACGAAATGTTGTATAGATATCTGTTAAATCCATTTGGTCCATCATTTCCATTAGTTTCAATGTGTTTCTGTTTAGTTTGTTTTTCCATGATCCATCTATTGATGAGAATGGGGTGTTGATGTCTACCACTATTATTACTGTGTGAGATGCAATGTGTGTTTTGAGCTTTAGTAAAGTTTCTTTTATGAATGTGGGTACCCTTGAATTTGTGACATATGTATTTAGAATTGAGAGTTCTTCTTGGTAGATTTGTTTTCTGTGATGGTTATGAAGTGTCCTTCCTTATCCTTTTTTATAACTTTGGGGTGAAAATTGTCTTTACTAGATATTAGAATGGCTACTCCAGCTTGTTTCTTGGGACCATTTGCCTGGAAAATGGTTTTTCAGCCCTTTACTCTGAGACAGTGTTTGTCTTTAACACTGAGGTGTGTTTCCTCTATGCAGCAAAATTCTGGGTTCTGATTATATATCCAGTCTGTTAGTCTATGTCTTTTTATTAGGGAATTGAGTCAATTGATGTTAAGAGATATTAAGGAATAGTGATTGTTGCTTCCTGTTATTTTGGTTGTCAGGGCAGAATTATGTGTTTTTTGTGTTTGTATCTTCATTTGGGTTTGTAGATAGAAGATTACTTTCTTGCTTTTTCTAGGGTGTAGTTTCCCTCCTTGTGTTGGAGTTATCCATCTATTATCCTTTGTAGGGCTGGTTTATAAAAAGATATTTTGTAAATTTGTTTTTGTCATGGAATATCTTGGTTTCATCATCTATGGTAGTTGAGAGTTTTGCTGGGTATAATAGCCTAGGCTGGCATTTGTGTTTTCTTAGGGTCTGTATGAGATCTGCCCAGGTTCTTCTAGCATTCATAGTCTCTGGTGAGATGTCTGGTGTAATTCTAATAGGTCTGCCTTTATATGTTACTTGACCTTTTTCCCTTAGTGCTTTTAATATTCTTTCTTTGTTTTGTGCATTTGGTATTTTGACTATTATGTGATGGGAGGAATTTCTTTCCCAGTCCAATCTATTTGGAGTTCTGTAGGCTTCTTGTATGTTTATGGGCATCTCTTTCTTTAGCTTAGGGAAGCTTTCTTCTATAATTTTTAAAAAGATAATTAGTTGCCCTTTAAGTTGGGAATCTTGCATTCTTCTATAACTATTATCCTTAGGTTTGGTCTTCTCATGGTGTCCTGGAGTGTTTTGGATATTTTCATTTAGGAGCTTTTTACTTTTTGCATTTTCTTTGACTCTTCTGTCAGTGATTTTCTATGATATCTTTTGTACCTGAGATGTTCTCTTCTATCTCTTGTATTCTGTTGTTGATCCTTTCATCTATGTCTCCTGATTTCTTTCCTAGTTTTTCTATCTCCAAGGTTGTCTCCCTTTGTGCTTTCTTTATTTTTTCTATTTCCACTTTTAGATTCTGGATGGTTTTGTTCAATTCCTTCACCTATTTGGTTGTGTTTTCTTGTAATTCTTTAAGGGATTTTTGTGTTTCCTCTTTTAGTGCTTCTACCTGTTTACTGGTGTTTTCCTATATTTCCTTAAGGTAGGTAGCTATGTCCTTCTTAATGTCCTTGAGCATCGTCATGAGGTTTGATTTTAAATTAGAGTCTTGCTTTTCCATTGTGTTGGGGTATCCAGGGCTTGTTGTGGTGAGAGAACTGGGTTCTGATAATGCCAAGTAGCCTTTGTTTTTGTTGCTTATGTTCTTTCCCTTGCTTCTTGCCATCTTGTTATCTCTGGTGTTAGCTGGTCTCGCTGTCTTTGGCTATGGCTTGTTCCTCCTGCAATCCTGTGTGTCAGTAAAGCTGGGAAAAATTTGTGTATGGAGAGCTGTGGCACATGGTCAGCTCCGAGGTTCTGACAGAAACTGGAAGGATCCTGTCCTTGGCTGTTTCATGGTTCCTGTGTCCTGATGGTTCTGGGAGAGAAATTTGAGCAGAAGTGGTGGTCTTTTTAATGCTCTCAGGTGTGTTGGCACTCCTGTTAGACTAGATCTCTCCAGGCAGTATTTGGGTATGGAGCACTGTTGCACAAGATCAGCTCTTTTCGTAAAGAGAAACTGGAAGGATCCTATCCCAGGCTGCTACTTGGTTCCAGTGTCCTGAGGTCTCTGGGTTGGTCCCTCTGAGCATAATTGGTGGTCTTACTTTTGCTCACAGGCTTGGCTGCACTTCTATGAGACCAGATCTCTCCTGGTGGTATTTGGATATGGAGCACTTTGGCACAGGATCAGCTCTAGCAGCAGATATCTCCTGTATTTTTAAAGGGAGTTATTTATGTCCTTCTTTAAGTCCTCTATCAGCACTGTGAGATGTGATGTTAAATCAGAGTCTTGTTTTTACAGTGTGTTTGGGAGGTATTCAGGGCTTGCTGTGGTGGGAGACCTGGGTTCTGATGATGCCAAGTAGCCTTGGTTTCTGTTGCTTATGTTCTTGCTCTTCCCTTTTGCCATGTGGTTATCTCTGGTGTTAGCTGTTCTTCCTCTCTCTGACTGTGGGTTGTCTCTCCTGCAAGTCTCTGTGTCAGTACTCCTTGGAGAGCAGCTCTCTCTGAGAGGAATTTGGGTTTGGAGAGCTGTAGTACAGGGTCAGCTCTGGTGCAGACAGAAACCAGAAGGATCCTGTCCCCACTGTTCCTTGGTTCCTGTGTCCTGATTGCTCTGGGCAGGTCCCTCTTGGGCCAGGAATTTGAGCAGAAGTGGAGGTCTTACCTGTGCTCACAGGTGTGTTAGCACTCCTGGGAGACCAGCTCTCTTCCTGTAGGATTTGAGTATGGAGAGCTGTGGCACAGGGTCAGCTCCAGGCTCAGAGGGAAACTGGAAACTTTAATTAATAAATTTATTATTGTTGTATAGTAAAGCTACGTATTCCTTTATGTTGACTTTGCCAGTTTGTTTAAAGTGTTTAAACAAACTATAAATTTTCTTAGGATGGGAAGGAGAGCTGTGAAATGCTATCTTCTGAGAATAAAATGGCTGTTTTGCAAAGGAATTCACACCAACTCTGAATGTGTGTACAAAATAATGCCAATCAATATTCTAGCACAGATGGAGGCTCACAATGTTTTGCCCCTAACTCGGGAATTGTCAGTTAATGACTGCTGGGGACAGAAAGTCTATTTTCCCCTTCAATTGGCCATTATTAGTCTACCCATGGCCCTTTGGATGATGTAACCCCTATGTACACAGTAGTAATTTGATTCAGTGAATTTTTTTTAAAAGACATTAAGTTCAGAGGGAGACATGTTGAGGGGGGTTGAAGTCAGTCTAAAAGAAAAGTAAGGAGTAGATATGATAAAAATATATTGCATAAATATGTTATATTTAAAATAAGAAAAGTATTATTTTAGTAAAATGAAAAGAGATAGTGGAGATGCTAATCATATACCTGATTTTAGAGGAAATGCTTTCAGATTTTGAGTATTTAATATAAAATTTTCAATAATTTTGTGTATATATCCTTTATTATTATGTTAATATGCGTTGTTCCTAGTCCAAGTCTTTTCAGGACTTTTATCCTGAAAGATCACTGAAGTTAGTCAAATGTGTTTTGTGTATGTATCTATTGAGCTATTGCCTTTTCATTTATTTACATGCCATATTACACTTATTGATTTGAATTATCTCTAGAGTTTAATCTTGCCTCACATCTGAGGCAAATCTTTTGTGAACAAGTCTGAGGTTTTCCAGAATTGTAGATAGTTTTCTATCTATATCAACTGCAGAAATGATTTACAGTGCTCTTTTCCAATGTCTCTTTTTCTAACTTGGAGATTTTATTGACATGCAGGTACTAGTCAGTTTTCACATGAATATTCAAGGGAAATATCCATTGCTCCACCAATATAATGATACTTGAAGGAATGGCCACTGAGAAATAATTAGGTCATGAGTTTGGTGTCCCCACAAATAAGATTATTACCTTATAAAATAAGAGGAGTAATTCCTCTTACTTATAACTATGTTGTGAGAAGTTGGTATGAGCCTAAAGTTGGACCCTTACAAGGTGTAGAATCTTCTCAACTTCAAGAGGTTTTGTAAGAAGCAAATTTATTATTTATAATCAACCTAGCTTGTGGTTTATTACTATACCACAAGTATATAATATACCTCATCAAATGGATAAAGATATTGTCTAAGATCTCTTACTCTAAAAATAGTCTATTATACATTTTACACATTTCCTCATTTTTTTCCTAAAATGAGCATAAGATGAAGGCTTTCAGCTCCATCTTTGCTCAGCATCTTTGATGTACACACACACACACACACACACACACACACACACACACATGAATGTACGTGTTCACATTTAATTTTTTCAGTAAATAACCTTGTGTTTCTATGTTTTGATATGGTAATTTTACATTGATTTATATTTTTTCTTATTATTTGTTTTTAATGATCCCTTTGTGCTTTGTGTTTTCTTCTCGGGTTCTTTCTTTTAGTTCAGCTGTGCAATCTGAAGCTTATGTGAATTTTAGCTTCCAAAATGCTACCTTAGCAGCTATATATTTATATAATGGATGTAAAATGTCTTTTTTGTTATTGTGCTGCTCCACTTCTTCACTGTACTCGTATGCGTTACATGAAAACATTTCAATCAAATATATAATTTATTTTGAGAATATTTTTCCACACCCTCTACCCTTTCTTTTTTCACTCTCATCTCTCCAATTAGTCTTTCCCCCCAGACAATTTTACTTCTACTTTCTTGTTAAAGTCTCCCAATTTCTCTCTCAGTTTTCACTTGCTTATTTGACCAGAAAGATTAATGTTATTTCCTTATCATTAAAGGTTATTGCTACAAAAACACTGTATGCACACCAATCTCATTTTCTTTCTAGGGAAAATATCTAGATTTTCCAGCCACCTTTGCATTTCAAGTTAGATTGAAGCATGTGATAAATTCTTCTAAAGAAATATGAGCAAAAATGCTGGATAGACTAGTGAAGTCTGATTCTAAAATCTTTTTAGTCCCTCTCTCCTTTCCCCCTAGAACCAAGACACATTGGAAGAGCCTAAGACTTTAGTCATTTTCTGTCTGTAAAGAATCACGCAACTTTCAGAAAATATAGGAACTAACTTTGTTAGTTTTCACATATGAGTGGAAACATGAATTATCTTTCGGTACCTAGTTTATGCACATGACATTTTGAAACAAGGATCAGTGATGAACTTGGAGTACAATTAGAAATGAAATGCAGAATAAAGTACTATAGATTATAGAAACTCTTTTATTATTTAGAAAACTGATTGGTAGCTATGAATATGATTCATTATTAAGGTATCAGATTGGTAGCATCCAAATATCAAATTATCTGACTAACACTATCTAATATCAAGCTATCAGAATAATACTATCATAGTCTCTGGTGAGAAGTCTCGTGTAATTCTGATAGGTCTGCCTTTATATGTTACTTGTCCTTTTCCCCTTACTGCTTTTAATATTCTTTCTACGTTTTGTGCATTTGGTGTTTTGATTATTATGTGATGAGAGGAATTTCTTTTCAGGTCCAATCTATTTGGAGTTCTGTAAGCTTCTTGAATGTTTATGTTCATCTCTTTCTTTAGGTTAGGGAAATTTTCTTCTATAATTTTGTTGAAGATATTTACACTTCCTTTGTGTTGGGCATCTTCACTCTCTGCTATACCTATTTTCCTTAGGTTTGGTCTTCTCATTGTGTCCTGTATTTTCTGGATGCTTTGAGTTAGGAGCTTCTTGTATTTTGCATTTTCTTTGACTGTTGTCTCAATGTTTTCTATGGTATCCTCTGCACCTGAGATTCTGTCTTCTATCTCTTGTATTCTGTTGGTGATGCTTCCACCTATGACTCCTGATCTTTTTCCTAGGATTTCTATCTCCAAGGTTTTTTCCCTTTGTGATTTCATCATTGTTTCTATTTTCATTTTTAGATCCTGGATAGTTTTGTTCATTTCCTTTGCCTGTTTGATTGTGTTTTCCTATATTTCTTCTTTATGGGTTTCTAGCTGCTTTCCTGTTTTCTCTTGTATTTCTTTAAGAGAATTATTTCCTTCTTAATGTCTTCTATCATCATCATGAGAAGTAATTTTAAATCTGAGTCTTGTTTTTCTAGTATGTGGGAGTATCCAAAGCTCACTGTGGTGGGAGAACTTGTTTCTGATGATGCCAAGTTGCCTTGGTTTCTGTTCCTTATGTTCTTGCTGTTGCCTTTCGCCATCTGGTTATCTCTGGTGTTAACTGTTCTTGCTCTCTTTGACTGTGGCTTGTCCCTCCTGCAAGCCTCTGTGCCAGTACTCCTTGAAGACCAGCTCTCTCTGAGAGGAATTTGGGTTTGGAGAGCTGCGGTACAGGGTCTGCTCTGAGACACAGACAGAAACCAGAAAGATCCTGTCCCCAGCTGTTCTTTGGTTCCTGTGTCCTGATGGCTCTGCAAGGGTCCCTCGTGATAGAGGAATCTGAACAGAAGTGGTGTTATTCCTGTGCTTGAACGTGTGTCAGCACTCCTGGTATACCAGCTCTCTCCTGGCACTATTTGAGTATGGAGCCCTGTGTCACAGGTTCAGCTCCCTGCAGCAGAAGGAAACTGGAAGGCCACTTCTCAGTCCTTGTGGTTCTGGGTGGGTCCTTCTGGGTAGAGGTGCAGGCCTAATTCCTGATCACAAGCTTATCCACATTCCTGGGAGGCTAGCTCTTTCCATGCGCTATTTGGCTATGGAGCCCAGTGGCACAGACTGAGGTCCCTGGCCACAGAAGGAAACTGGAAGTCTGTTTGTAGGTCCTTGTGTCCTGAGGGTTCTGGGTGTGTCCCTCTGAGCAGAGGTGCTGGCCTTACCTCTGCTCACAGGCTTGTCTGCACTCTTGGGAGGCTAGCTCTTTCCCTGAGCTATTTGGGTATCTATATCTTAATTCACTGACTTTTTCAGATGAATAAAAATTGGGAGGATTTTATTTCTTATTATAACAGAATACATAATGCCTATCCCAAAGGTGTCCATGATATGATACTCAAATGGGAAGACTGTGCTGTGTCACACTAAAGGACAATCTTAGTTGATGGAATCAGGACTATTAATAAGCTGGTATTAACATATGGAGATAATTCCAGATTGTACAGGAGTCCTAATATAATCACAGTAGTCTTGTGAGACGGAAATCAGAGAAACAGACTTCATAACTACAAAGACTGCTAAAGAAATTACTTATGTTGATTTTAGCTTTAGACTTTGAGATAATTCTTAGAGCACCATCCTTGCACATGTTAATGATCATGGTAATTAATGGACAATGGGGGCTGTGTTAAATCATTTTTGGTCTTATGGTCTTTCACTTGAAGGACTATTAGGCATTATTTTACTATTTTTTGGCAGTGACTATCATTATGTAAGGTTCTGGTGCCAGCCTGCTTTTTTTTTTTGTTGTTATTGTTGTTGTTTTTACCTGCCTTTATCATTGATTTAATAGGGGAAAGGTGGCCTGAGACCCTTAAAATTTTTAAATTTAAACTTGAGGAGCAGAAACTTTAGCAGATTACATCTTGGAATGGGTCAAACATAAACGCTAAAACTATGGGGCAAGGAGAAGATCTATGCAGATATCAATAACAAACAGTATGTAATCCATTCCATGTATGGATTATAGATTTTTGTAAGGAAGTATAGATGATGCACAGGACATTTTTCCTGGTTTTTAGTTTTCAGTAAAAAGACTAAAACGTTTCTCAGCAGGACACTTTAGTTACAGTATTTATGACCTGTTTTCTGTCCTTCCCCCCCCCCACTTCATCATTGTTTGAAATATTTCAACTTGTTTCATTTACATTTCAACTTGATCATTTTTCAATCAACTGATGTGAACTGATGCAGACTGATAGTGACTATGTGCTTGGCAAGACCTAGCCTCTTACTTCTGGTAATGCTGTTTTTGTCTTTCCTATGTGTTTTTGAAGATTCTGTTCTCTTGAGGTGGTAAGAAGGCTCAGTGTTTCAAAGTATTTGCTACTAAACCTTATGACCTGAGTTCAGTACCTGAATTCCACACAGAGTAAAGAGAAAACAAAATCCCATAACTCTTCTTCCACCCACAAATGGGCTTCACCATGCTCATTCAATACCTCCCTCCCCACAAACACAGAAGACACACACAATTTAAAATTTAAATACTTTATTCTTTTTTGTTTTGTATAGATCCTACTGTATAATTTTTGTCGTTGTTTTTTATTTTGTTTTATTTTTTTAAGACAAGGTCCTGCTATAAAGGCCTAGATAGCCTATAACTCCTCATTGAACAGGCTGGCCTCAAACTCACAGAGATGTGGCTGTCTCTGCCAACCAAACGCAGGGATTAAAGGTGTGAGCTAACACTTCTGGATGTATTGGTCTTTTTTGATGTCATCTTTCATAAGCTACATAAATTCTTCATTGATTTTAGACAGCAAACCCTGCCTCAGTATTTTCTTCAGTTTTCGAAGAAATAAAGAAAATTGGAAAAGAAATTTCCCAAGACCTTAGAAAATACAGTAGTAATCACCTCTCACGGTACCTCATCCTTTCCTGTGCTGTTATTTACTTTCATCATGAAAACTAGTCCAAATGTCTTTTGTTTTCCCAAATTGCCCAAATTGGGTCTCTTAATGTTTTTCACTTTGGAAAGGTTTATAATATGCTCCCTTTCACTTCTGTAGGTTAATTCTCATGTTCACACTTACTCTATCATCTACATAATATTTAGAAAATGCAGTAAAGTGTCATGAATAATTCAATCATCACCTCTAAATTAAAAATATTCCCAGTTCATTTTCCTATTTTCTAAACAGTTTTGTTAACCAGACTTGTGTGTGAAGACACAGATGGAAGGTACACTGATAGGACAAGAACACTGAATGGCACATAGCCTCTTGGGGAGATTATGGATTTTCATTTAACCAACGAGTTGGCTTCTCTTCTTTCCAAAGGAACTGACATCAAAACAGCCAGAATGCCTGCTGTGGAAATGTGTCTCTAAAATCCCTATTTTGTGCTCTTTCTTGAGAAATATCAAGTCCTCTCTACGCAGACACCTGGGAAGCAAGGATGTTAACTGCCAAGGAGCTGTGTGACAAAAAAGCTGAATGAAAAGGGCAGGAAGAGGCTCCATGTGGATAAGCAGGCAAAAACAGTGTAAGCCCCATCTCAGGCATCCACTGGGAGCTTGAAGGGGGATATTCAGAGCCTTGCAGGTGACATTTTCCCTGCCTTTTGCAGAAAGTCCCCTGGGGACTTTCAGCAGAGGCAGTGGCAGGGATGATGAGCCTGTTTCCAAAGGCCTTTCTGGCAGCCATCAGATTTTATGTATTCAGATTGGGCTGAAAATTATCAAGCTACTCACCAGCCCTTTCAGTTGCTTTCCAAATGGACCACCTTTCAAAGAAATAATTGGAGACTGACTGGGAAAGCAGCAGGCACTCAAGAACTCTATGAATGACTGGGTGAGATGAATGAATGTGTGAGGGAGTGAATGAAAAGCCCCAAACTCCTGAATCTAAATCTGGAAATGACCAAGGAAGTGCAATTCCTCAAGGAACTATTTTTTCTTCATTTGGAAATATCGATTTGTGAGCTGAAAGGTCTATATAATGTCCATCTACCTGGTGAACTTCTGTTCAAAAATGTCATTTCCTAAAGATTTTAATGACTTAAAAACTAAATCTGATAACTGTTTTCTTGAGTGCTGCCAGAGCCATTCAATTTTTTAGTTTATACAACCATTATAAATTTTATTAATTTTTGTCCCAGAAGTTCAAGAAAATAATACATAAGGTTTACTTGGTTCCTTCTTTGAAAAGCTATGGAGCCCACTTGCACCTGAAGGGAACTGGGATCAGAAAAGGAAATCAATCTTTCCATGAAAATGCTTTATGAAAGTCAAAATTCCTATCTTTAGACAAAAGTGAAATATATGAGTGCTCTATATTTTGTAGAAGTATATCATTTTAATGTGTATATGTAAAGAATTTATGTAGGAATTGAAAGAACAGTAATAACAAATTAGGGAACATTAAATTTACTTCTTCCTAAGAAGAACCTATAAGAGTTATTATGGAAATCTAAGGACACTATAAGCAAATACCAAAATCTTTCATTTTTAATAAAGCAACTTTTAGGATTTGCTCTCACTACAGCTCAAGATGCTCTCCTTACTATTTCCTGAAATGGAAGCTTCGTAGTTTTAGTTTTGAAGGAATTTTGATAAACTTAAAATTGTTATGTAAACTACATGTCTATACAAATATTGGCCATTTCTATGATGAAATTTTAATACTTAAATATTATTTACTTTCTTTAATCCTATTCCTATAGATTGGTTTCAACTAAAAATCATTCAGGGGAAACATTAATTAGAGATTTATTTCTTTTCCTTTTTTGATTTAGTTTATTTTATAAAATTAAAATATAATTATACCAATTTCCTCCCTTCTTTTCCTCCTTCCAATGCTTACCATACAACCCCCTTGTTCGCCTCTTAATTTCTTGTCTCTCTCTTTCTCTCCTGTGTATATGCATACACATATAAATATAACATGCTGAATCCATTTAGTATTGCATGTGTGTATATGATTTGATGGCTGACCATTTGGTATAAGATAAATATTTGGTATATGATAAATTATGGTGTTCATTTCTGGGAAAGATTAATTCTCTCCTTCTCAGAAAGCATTATTTGTCTATAGTTCTTTGTAGAGGGGTGGGTCCCCATGAGATTTCCCTCTTCTATGATAGCATGTCTATTGATATTGTTCAAGTCTTGTTTAAGCAGCCATATTGTTGAGGCCTAATGAATGGTACTTTGATATCTCTTCTAGCATACACACTTTCACTGCCAATTTTCTATTTCTCTGTGTCTTACCATCTTGCCACCTCTTCTTTCAAGGTAGTCTCATAGCCTTATATGCAAGAGCTGTGTTTTTGATATATTATTTGGATTGGAAACCCCATGGTCATGTGTTCCCTGTATTTTGACCAGTGTACTTTTCTGTAATGGTCTTTATCTGTTGCAAAGAGAAGCTTCTTTGATGAGGAGAAAGAGCTGTATTTATTTATGGGTCCATGACTAAGTATTTAGAATGCTGCTAAGTATTATAATACTTTGGTAAATGGGCAGTAGTAGTGTGTCTCCTAATATTCATGACTTCACTAGTCACTGGGTTTCCTGCAACAATATCAGTACCAGAAAGATTTCCTTCTAGTTGAATGAGCCTAGAGTTCAGCTAAAATGCTGTTGGTTACTTACAAGGCATATGAACTACTATTACACCTTTAGGGATATTTTATCATGATAGTCATTGCGGTGTGGCTGATAGCTCTTATGCCGGTTGGGATTTTTGGCTGCTTCCCCCTTTGGCAACTTCCGTAGCACCTTCTGGTATTATGAAAGTTACTCCTCTGTGATGAGACTTTTAGGTCAGATCCAGTTCAAATTCTTCAGCTTTTGTGTTTGAAGTGCATGTTGTCTTCAGAATAGGATCTTACTTTCAACCCCTATGTCGCAACCACTGGAAATAACAGTAGCCTGTATTGTTTTGGGAGTCTCTTGGACTTCCATCAACCAAGGTTTCTCCTGCTTCTTTGTTTGATATTTTATGTCTCCTTCAGCTCAAGTGGCATAACACCATTTAAAATAGATATGTAGACATGTATAATTCAATGCATTATATGTAACTTCAGGCAAAAATAGTGATTTGATTCTTTAGGCCTTTTTCAAACATTCTTAGGACTATTTCTCCCCTTTAATTTGTATTGACATCATTCTTTACTCTCTAATTAATTCTATGCTACCATTTCTCCTAATTTCTTCCTTCACATCCAGCAAATTAACCTTAAACCAAGTATTAGAAAAAATATGTCAGATGGAAGTAAGGAATAAGCATAGTCAAGAGACTAGAAAGAAAATCAATGATGCTGTAATTACTGAAACATGATAGCAAAAAAGAAAAAGAAAAATGACTGCAGTTAACACACTTTTTGATTAATCCTCAAATAACAATGGTACCAATTGATTAATGAAAGAATACAGGCTGGATGAATGAATTAAGAAACAAATCCACTTTTCTGTTACCTGTGAGAAACTCATTTTCCCTTTAAGGATTGTCATGAAAAGATGGGGAAAAAGTACTCCAGCTAAATAGGATTAGGACATGAGCAGGCATTGTCATACAATAACCAACAAATTTCAAACTGTAGGGAATTCAAAGAGCTTTTTTACAAAAAGGAACTTCATTCTAGTAAAGGAAACAATTAACCATGAGCATATTGCTATCCTGAACATCAATGCACCAAACTCCGATGCACCGAATTTCATAAAAAGTTTGTTACTGAAATGAAAGACATAAATTAACAACCAATCCATTAACAGGAGGTGATTTCAGTACCTCACTTTTTTTTGTAATAAGTAAGTGTTATGGACAAAAATAAATAAAAATAAACATGTTCCATAAAATGGAATAAACAGATATATCCAGACTATCCTTTCCAAACAGTAAAGAATGCATCAGTAGCACATGAAAGCTTTTCTAAAATAGACCACATTCTTAGACACAAAACACATTTGGCTAATTCAGAAAAATTTAAATAATTTCAGGTATTTCAATGATATAATAAAGCTTAAATGGATAGCAAGCAAAACTCTATTAAGTACACATGTCCATGGAGATTAAACAACTCATTACTGAATAATGACTGGGTCAAAAAAACATTCATTGAACTAAATAAAAATGAAAACAAAACAGTAAAACTGCTGGGACACATTAAAAGCAACCCTATTATGGAAATTCATAGCTGTAAGTGCCTACCTTTAAAAATCAGAAT
Organism: Rhynchomys soricoides; assembly: GCA_019843965.1. Taxonomy (NCBI): domain Eukaryota; kingdom Metazoa; phylum Chordata; class Mammalia; order Rodentia; family Muridae; genus Rhynchomys; species Rhynchomys soricoides. The sequence continues at coordinate 294,472 of JADRCH010007304.1, forward strand.
AAATATAAATAAGTTACTTCGAGATGTTATTCAAGACTGCTTCTAACAGAGAGAGAGAGAGAGAGAGAGAGAGAGAGAGAGAGAGAGAGATCATGGAGTTGGGTAGGTGGGATTCAGTGTAATTTCAGTCAAAATTCCCATCTCCTTCTTCACAGAAATGGGAAAAAATAAATTCTTATCAAGTCAAGAAAAGACCCTGGATAGAAAAAAAAATCATAAACAAAAAGGAACATGCTAGAAGTATTACCATACTAAGCTTCATGCTATATTATTATTATATTTGCTTGCTATCCATTTAAGCTTTATTGTATCATTTATAGTAATAAATAAACACAATACTATATTGGTATAAAAACAGACATGTAGAAAAATAGACTAGAAAACACACTACTACAGCCATCTGATATTTGACAAAATTGCCCAAACCATTGGAGAAAAGACAATGTCTTTAATAAATCATGATGGGAAGAAGCAGATGTCCACTTGTAAAAGAAGGAAATTGGACCCATATTTATCAAACTTCATAGAAAGTAACTCTGAATAGATCCAACACCTAAATGTTAAACATAAAACATTTAACCAACTAGAAGAAATCATAGGCAGTACTTTACATGGTCTAGGAGTAAGACAGACTGTATGAGTAGTATTCCTTTGCCCAGAAATTAAAGCTAACAATAAATAAGTGAGACTCCCAAAAATGTTAACTTTCTGTTTCACTAAGAAAATAACCTTTACCAGCTATGTATTTGACAGGGGATTAATATACAGAATATATAAATAATTCAAAAAATAAAGAATCGAAAATACTAAATGATTCATTAAAAAATTGTGTTATGGTTCTGACCAGACATCTCAAAAGGAGAAATAAAAATTGCTTAAGAAACATTTCAAAAAAATCTTTATCATTCTTAACAATTATGGATTTACAAGTCAAAACAATTTAAGATTACATGTCACTGCTTTAAGAATGGCTATAATCAATAAATCATCTAACACCAAATGAAGTATGGAATCATTCATTTACTTTTAGTGGGGCTGCAAACTGTTGTAGCCACTCTGGAAATCAGTATGGAGAATTATCAAAGATCCAAAAGTAAATCTATCACATGACTCACTTGTACCATCTCTTGGAATATGCCCCAAAGACTTGACATTCTACTCCACAGCCATGTTCATTGATGTTGTGTTCACAGTAGCTAAAGAATGGAAACTACCTAAACAATCTTCAATTGATGAAAATAAAAGTGTTATAAATATACACTGTAGAATAGTATTCAGCATAAAATTGAAATCATTAAATTTTCAAATAAATGAGTGGAACTTGAAAAGATTTTACCGAGCAAGAAACCAGAAAACAAACAAACAAACAAACAAAAAACAAAAAAAATTTTAAAAAAATCAAACACCATGTTCTCTCTTCTCGAAGATTCCTAACTCCAAATTCTCAGATGTAAGTGTATAACCAGGAATAAACACAGAAACTAGGAAAACAGAAAACAAATGTTAAGAATTTATAAATTTGTAATCCATCTCATCTTCTAAAAAATAAAGTAGTTTTATTTATTTCATAAATTTATTATGAAATAAGGTGCACATCTATGGATGCCTATTGCCCCAAACTCAAATAAAGCACAATATGTCCAATCTAAATTTCAGATTTCATCATGTATTCTGTAAAAACTTGCTATGATTCAAGTCAGATCATGGGTTTAGTGTACTCATTAACTGGTACATATTCATCCATTCTCAAGTGGGTCTTTTATATTTAATATTTACTCTTTTCCTTACATCACCCATGCACAATACCTAAGATGCATACTGCTGTTCACTATTTAACAAACAATAAGAAATTAATGAACTTTCTATAATCATAGCCAAGTTTATGGCAGAGCCAAAACTAGAACCAAGGTTCTCCCAAGGGCAGCTGCATCTTTATTTCATGTATCATTGTGATGAGGACATTTGTTGCAACTCTCTTACATCAAACTCATAAAAAGTTTTGAAGCTAATTCCCATGGCTTGGCTTCTGTTTGTTTGGGATATTTGTTTTTCATTATTTTTAAATCTACAAAGCTTCTTCATTTATGTCTTGATGGAGCATTCTATATTTTCCCCCACTGCTTACAATTAATATGTCATTATGGGCTAGAATTTTCAGGTGAAGTTAACTGCCAAGCTTGCCAACTTCTTAACAATGCCCAGTGTGGCATCTTGGAGGGCCTGAAAGTAGTTTTAATTGCTCATCTTTGAGCAGTGCACTGTGGCTAATCATGCCCCTAGAGCCTGTAAGAATCTCTGAGATACAGAGCTATTACAAGTATTCTGATCAATCTAAAGCAACATAGAGAGAAAGAACATTTTTCCAACTGAACATGAGACTATCATTTTTCAAGGTTGAGACAAATTTTCTTAGATATCCATTTAAAGGCTATTGTGAGATGTATGGTAATTTGGTCCTTTACAGGATTTCTATCCATCCTATTAAAATGTCAAGCTGTGAATTCTAATCCACAGTGGAATTGTACATCACAATATGAGGTTAAGGATGATTGCAGAATTATTACTTGCTAGCTAAAGATTACTAATTTGTATATAGCTGTAGACAAGCATCCAAAGAATATGAAAAGGGTTAGCTTGGGTCATTGACCTTTGCAATTCACTGAGCTACTTTGCTCATGGGCTCTTCTGCTAGCCACAACTTCTTTCCAAAGCAGTGAAGTTAATTCCTAACAATTTCGTTCTGAATTGATGCATCATCTTTCCACAATTCCAGCTACTCAGTGGCCTAAGAACCTGAATTATGCTATAGAACTCACTGTTTCTCTTTCCATATTAGCTAGCTTCTGTCCAGGGACTTTTTAGAAAACTAGGTCTTCAATAATTTCTTTGGCTGTTTTTCATATAAAAGAAAGGAGGTTATTACCCACTATTCAAAGGAATCATTTGAACAGAAACAGTTTCTCTAGATTTAAAACAAATGGCAAAAGTGAAACGACTCTCAAAGATAGTTGGTATATCTAAAGCAAATAGGCTTAGCAAGTTTCTTGCCTAAAGTCAGATAGCCTATGTTAAGTCTTTTTTTGTTTTTTGGTTTTTTTTTTGCCACCTTGAGAAATAACATATTAAGGCTGCATTTAGTAGCTATGTTAACTGAAGTTAAATTATCTTCCAAGAAAGTGGTGTAGTGTCCTAAACAGCACTGGGTTTGAATGGCAACAAGACAAACCTTAGTTAAATCCAGATATCTTAACATGATATCCATATTTTTGCCTCACCAAGTTACTTAAGGATTTGCTCAGTTTGTTGAATACAAAAATTGAGACCTTTGTTCTCAGAGCAAATATGAGTCAAAATGCCATGCTCAGTCTGTTGAATATAAGAATTGAGACCTTTGTTCTCAGAGCAAATATGAGTCAAAATGCCATGCTTAAAATTCTCAAAAGGTGTTAGTCTGAAGCAAGAAACTGAGTCTTTTAGTCATTTCTGTTTCTAATTAATTGTGTGACCTTTGACAAACTACTTGATTGCTTTGGATCTCATATGTTCATCTGTAAAATACTGGTTTAGGTGAATGCATTTCAAAGAGTAAAATTACCTAGCATGCTAATTTTTATTGAGAATTGCGATAAGCCAACACTTTGAAGCACACACAGAAACACACAATATATTATATTATATATAACACACATGTTTATGTGCACTGATTTCATAAATAAGAAAGATTATGATAGATCATTTGATATACTTGTAAATGTTCACAGAGCTTTTGACAGAAAAGCCTGGTCAGAGGTCATGCAGACGCTAAGGGAACACAAATACCAGTCTAGGGTACTATACCCAGCAAAACTATCAATCAACAAAGATGGAGAAAACAAAATATTCCAGGAGAAAAGCAAATTCAAGCAGTATTTATCTACAAATCTAGCTCTACAGAGGATCCTAGAAGGAAAATGCCAACACAAGGAAGGTACATACACCAAAGTAAAAGACAAGACATTAAGCATCTCACAACAAAGCCAAAAGGAGAATAACACAAGCACATAAAGCCACCTACAGAAACAAATATATCAGGAACCAACAGTCAACTGTCCTTAGTATCTCTCAACATTAATGGACTCAACTCACACATAAAAAGACATAAGCTAACAGACTGGATGCACAAATAAGATCCAGCATTTCGCTGCATACAAGAAACACACTTCAATAACAAAGAATGATATTATTTCAGACTAAAAGGATGGAAAAAGGTCTTCCAAGCAAATGGTCCCAGGAAACAATCTGGAATTGGCATGCTAAAATCCAGTAAAATAGACTTTTAACCAGAAGTTATGAAGCGTGATAAAGAAGAACACTTTATATTCATCAAAGGGAAAAATAACCAAAAGAAAGTCTCAATTCTGAACATTTGTGCCCAAAATGCAAGGGCACCCACATTCATAAAAGAACCTTTACTAAAGCTCAAAACACACATTTAACCCCACACAATAATAGTGGAAGACTTCAATACCCTACTCTCACCAATGGACAGGTCATTGAAACAAAAACTAAACAGAGACACAGTAAAACTAATAGAGGTTATGAACCAAAAGGATTTAACAGATATCTACAGAACATTTCACCCAAAGAAATGAATACACATTCATCTCAGAATCTCATGGTACCTTCTCCAAAATTGACCAAATAACTGGTCACAGAACAACTCTCAACTGAATATAAGAAGATTGAAATAATCCCATGCATCCTATCAGATCACCATGGCTTAAGGCTGGTTTTCAATAACAGGAAAAACAACAGAAAGTGCACATACATGTAGAAACTGAACAACTCTCTACTTAATAATAATTTGATCAGGGAAGAAATAAAGAAATTAAAGGCTTCCTTGAATTTAACAAAATGTTGACACATCATACCCAAATTTATGAGACACAATGAAAGCAGTGCTAAGAAGAAAATACATCGCAATAAGTGCCCTGATAAAGAAATTGGAGAGATCTTACACTAGCAACTTAACAGCACACCTGAGAGCTCTAGAACAAAAGGAAGCAAACTCACCCAAGAGGCCTAGAGGGCAGCAAATATTAAACTCAGGGCAGAAATCAACTCAGTGTAATAGAAACAAAGAGAACAATACAAAACTCAATAAAACCAAAAGCTAGTTCTATGAGAGAATCAGCAAGATAAATCAACCCCTAGCTAAACTAACTGGCCCAGAGGCAGTATCTAAATTAGCAAAATCAGAAATGAAAAGGGAGACATAACAACAGAAATGGAGGAAATTCAGAAATCATCAGGTCCTACTACAAAAGCCTATACTCAAACAAACTGGAAAATCTAGATGTATGGATTTCTAGAGAGATACCACATACCAAAGTTAAATCAAGAGCAGGTAAACTATCTAAACAGGCCAATATCCCCTAAGGAAATAGAAGGAGTCATTTAAAAACCTCCCAGCAACAACAAAAACACCAGGGCCAGATGGATTTAGTGCAGCATTCTACCAGACCTTCAAAGAAGACCTGAAACCAATATTCTTCAAACTATTCCATAAAACAGAAACAGAAGGAATACTACCTAACTCATTCTATGAAGCCACTATTACTCTGATACCTAAACCACACAAGGACCCAACCAAAAAAAGAGAACTTCAGACCAATCTCGCTTATGAATACCAATGCAGAAATACTCAAGAAAATTCTTACAAACTGAATCCAGGAACACATCAAAACCATCATTACACCACAATCAAGTAGGCTTAATTCCAGGGATGCAATGTTGGTTCCATATACAAAAATTCATTAACGTAATCCACTATATAAACAAATTGCATAATTATCTCCTTAGATGCAGAAAAATTATCTGACAAAATACAACACACCTTCAGGTTAAAAGTATTGGAGATATCAGGAATTTGTAAGCCATACATAAGCATAATGAAAGCAATTTACAGCAAACCAACAGCCAACATCAAGTTAAATGGAGACATACTTGAAGCAAACCCACTAAAATTGGGGACAAGACAAAAATGTTCACTCTCCTCATATCTATTTAATACAGTACTCAAAGTGCTAGCTAGAACAATGAGACAACAAAAAGACATCAAGCCGATACAAATTGGCAAAGAGAAAATAAAGGTATCACTATTAACAGATGATATGATAGTGTACATAAGTGACCCCAAAACCTCTACCAGAGAATTTCTCCAGCTGATAAACAACTTCAGCAAGGTGGCCAGATATCAAATTAACTCAAATAAATCAGTAGCCTTCCTTTATACAAATGATAAACAGGCTGAGAATGAAATTAGGGAAACAACTCCCTTCACAATTGTCACAAACAATATAAAGTATCTTGGTGTGACTCTAACCAAATAAGTGAAAGATCTGTATGACAATAACTTCAAGTCTCTGAAGAAAGAAATCGAAGAATATCTCAGAAAATGGAGAGATCTTTCATGCTCATGTATTGGCAGAATTAATATAGTAAAAATGGCCATCTTATGAAACACAATCTATAGATTCAATGCAATGCCCATCAAAATCCCAACACAATTCTTCAAAGACATGGAAGGAGCAGTTCTCAAATTCATCTGGAAAGGCAAGAAACCCAGAATAGTGAAAACAATTCTTAACAATAAAAGATCAGCTTGGGGAATCACCATATCTGACCTCAAGTTTTATTACAGAGCAATAGTGATAAAAACTGCATGGTATTGGTACAGAGACAAACATGTTGATCAATGGGATAGAATTGAATACCCAGAAATAAAATCACACACTTATGGACACTTGGTCTTTGACAAAGAAGCCAAAAATATACAATGGAAGAAAGAAAGCATGTTCAATAAATGGTGCTGGTCTAACTGGCTGTCTGTATGTAGAAAAATGAAAATAGACCTACATTTGTCACCTTGCACAAAGCTCAAATCCAAGTGGATAAAAGACCTCAACATTAAAAAAAAGATACACTGAATCTAATAGAAGAGAAAGTGGGAAAGAGCCTTGAACTCATTGGCACAGAGGGAAATTTCCTAAACAGAATTCCAATGGCTCACACTCTAAGATCAAGAATTGATAAATGGGACCTCATGAAACAGGAAAGCTTCTGTAAGCCAATGGAAGTAGTTAAGAAGACAAATCAGCAACCTGCAGATTGGGAAAAGAAATCTTCATCCGATATAAGGCTAATATCCAAAATATGTAAAGAACTTAAGCTAACCACCAGAAAAGTAAACAACCTAATCAAAAGATGGAGTATAGAACTAAACAGAGAATTCACAACACAGGAATCTCAGATGGCTGGGAAGCACCCAGTGAAATGTTCAAAGTCCTCAGTGATCAGAGAAATGAAAATCAAAACGATCCTGAGATTCCACCTCACACCAGTCAGAATGGCTAATATCAAAACTCAGGTGACAGCACATGTTGGAGAGGATGAGGAGAAATAGGAACACTCCTCCATTGCTGGTGGGATTGCAAACTGGTACAACCACTCTGGAAATCAATCTGGAGGTTGGTCAGAAAATGGAAAATAGATCTACCAGAAGACACAGCTATACCACTCTTAGGAATATACCCAAAAGATGCCCCCACCATGCCACAAGGGTACTTGTTCTACTATGTTCATAGTGGCCTTGTTTGTGATAGCCAGAAGCTGGAAACAACCCAGATGTCCCATGAGAGAAGAATGGATACAGAAAATATGGTCCATTTACACAATGGAATACTACTCAGCTATTAAGAATAAGGACACCCTGAGTTTTGCAGGCAAATGGATGGAACTAGAAAATATCCTGAATGAGGTAACTCAAACCCAAAAGCACATGCATGGTATGTACTCACTAATTAGTGGATATTAGCCAAAAAAAAAAAAGTTCAGAATACACAAGATACAATCCATAGAACTCAAAATGGTCAACAAGCTGAAGGGCCCAAGTGAGCATGCCTCAGTCCCTCTTGGGAGCGAGAAGAAAGCAATCACAAGTGGGTAGGGAGGGAGGGACCTGGGAGGGCAAGAGGACGAGGGGGAGGAAGAAAGGAACATGATCTTGTATTGGCTGAGAAAAATGGCCAAAGCCCTGAGGGCCAGCAGAAAGAAGGAAAACAGCCAACCTCAAGAGATAGTAGGTAGGGGAACACTCCAGAATGCACCAGAGACCTGGGAGGTGAGAGATTCTCAGGACTAAAAGGAAGGGACCTTAGATGAAATGTCTGACAGTAGGGAGAGGGAACTTACAGAGCCCACCTCCAGCAGGAAGACGGGGCATTAAATGAGGGAGGGGGTTGCCATCCCACAGTCAAAACTCTGACCCATAATTGTTCCTGTTTGAAAGAACTACAGGGGCTAGGCAGTGGTGGCGCATGCCTTTAATTCCAGCACTCAGGAGGCAGAGGCTGGCGGATTTCTGAGTTCTAGGCCAGCTTGGTCTACAGAGTGAGTTCCAGAACAGCCAGGGCTAGAAACCCTGCCTCGAAAAACAAAACAAAACAAACAACCAAAAACAAACCAACAAACAAAAAAAACCCCTACAGGGATGGGAATGTAGAAGAGCCTGTGGAAAAGAAGGTCCTGTGACAGGTCCAAAGTGAGATCCAGATCAAGTGGAGGTCCTAAGGCCTGACATTATTACTGAGGTTATAGAGTGCTCACAAAAAGTGTCCTATCATGACTGCCTTCAGAATGACCCAACAAGCAGCTGAAACAGTCAGATGCAGATATTTGCACCCAACCAAATGGACAGAAGCTGATGATCTCTGTGTTTGAATTAGGGAAAAGCTGGAAGAAGCTGAGGAGGAGGGCAACCCCATAGGAGGACCAGGAGTCTCAATTAACCTGGACCCATGAGATCTCTCAGACACTGAGCCACCAACCAGGCAGCATACACCAGCTGATATGAGACCCCCAACACATTTACAGCAGAGGACTGCCGGATCTGGTTTTATTCAGAGAAGATGCACTTAAGCCTCAAGAGACTGGAGGACCCAGGGAGTTTAGAGGTCAGGTGGGGTTGGGGATAGGGGTTGGAGACATCCCCGTTTAGACAGGGGGTGGGGGGAAGTCTGGGCTGTTTAACAGTCAGTGGGTAGGTTGGAGGGAAAATAAAATCTGGAGTGTAAATAAATGAATGAATGAATGATAAAAAAAGAAATATGAATGAACTAGTGAACTAAATTGAACTTTAAAAGTAGATTGGAACATCGAGCCATTGGTTCAAAAGAAGTGGAAGCAAACATGAAGGTAGTTGTAAAGGAAATAATTGAGAGATCATGATGAACAGTCATGGATTGACACCAGTATGGGAATGAGAAACAGGTCTTACGTCACTGTGTATTTTGCCTATGTAGTAAAAATCACAGGTGCATATTTTCCTTCTTGATTTTTTATTAATACCTGTGTCTTACAACAATCAGTCAGTTTTATGACCATAAAACTATGTCTGGATTTTCTGTGTCATTGTGTCCTCAGTAACAAGCATATTGGTGAACAAATCTATTCATGCGTTCATGTGAATGAATGGATATTAAATGATGGATGAGGAGCTGCCATAGTTGCCACTGCATGTCAGACAAGGAAATATAGACTTGACAGAGTTGAGCAAAGAGACCATGGTGGCAGTTGGATCAGGCTAGGGTCATTGAAGTGTGACAGGTAAGGCAAATATGAGGGCTATTTCAACATTAGAATCAATAACACATGTACTCTCTGTGGTGCACTCTCCATCCCAGACGTCCCTTGGTAGACATTTCTATAGCAGCTGCAGATTTTGTCATGACACCAATTTCATACAGAACAATGTGAAGAAACTATGGCCCAAAATAAATAAAATTTCTTTCTCAGTTCTCTGGAAAGTCTAGCAGCAGTGTATCAAGAGTTCCAAGAACTCAACTGTGTCTTTTTATTTGTTTTCCCTACTCAAAAAAACACTTTAGGTTTGTTTTTCTTTTCTCCCCTTTTTCATACAGCTCTGATTTGGCAAAACTTAATTGCCTGTTTGGGATGCGGTCCCTGAATGTCTTAGAAGTTAATTATTTCTTTCGGGTGAAGATCAGAATCTTTGATGTTAACTCGTGAGATAAGTGGATTGATAGCACTTTGGAGCTTTAACTTCTTTAAGTTGTTGTGCAGTTCATTGGCTTACTCCCTGTTTTTGGAATTGAATCTGGAAAGGAACGTATCTTTAGATATCAAGTGTAAGGCAAAGATATAAAATGTATAGATTTAGACCAGATGAAGACAGTCTGCCAGAGATAGACACTTTGTGGCATCTACCATCCAGGTAAACACAGAGGTCGATGGAGTTAAAACTAGATAGTGACAAGAGGAACTGTGGCCCAGTTTACAGAAGCCAAACTACTTAATGAGAGTAGTTTTCATTTCTGGATAAATGAACAACAAACAAAAGACTTCAGTTTGGTTTTCCTTACAGTATCAGGCTTCTAAAATGTGTTGTCTTTTTCCCAGTCGCAGTCCCTCCATTTGAAGTCTTTTCTGGTTACATATTTATGTTCTAGAACATATTCATGTTCAATATTCCCAATTGCTTTTTAGACCAGTTGCTTTTGGTACTACCATAGGTCTCTGCACTATCCAGTCTTTGGCTTCTGGCCATCCAGGCAGTATACAACATAGCTCCTTCGTGTGGGGTGAGCCTCAAGTTAAACCAAATATTGGTTTGCTGCTTCCACAGTTCTGAGCCACCTTTGCCCTAGAACATTTTGCAGGCAGGACAGAATTGTAGGTGGAAGGTTTTGTGACTGGGCTGATATCTAGATTTCTCTTTTCATAGCCTGCAGAAACCTACTCACACCAAAAAGATTAAATGTAGGGATGAAGGCTCTGAACTTGCACAAGTTCAACCCCTTTATGGTCAGTGAGTAAGACTGAAAGTTGTTCTCAGCAATGGGGCCCCACTTTAAGTATTCAGAGGGCCAACTTCTGTCCTAGCATCATCCCACATTCTTTAGGGTTCTCCCTGGAGACCTCCTTTGCAAACAACTCAATGGAATTTAACCCAATCTCAAGCCTTGCCTGGCTATAAAATATGGGCAGTTCAGACTCCTTATCCTCCATTACTAGGAATATTCATTGTGGCTACTCTCAAAGATTCCAGGAAGATTCTACTGCACTAGGTTTCTGCACTGCTCCCCAAATATCCTCAGTTACAGCTATCTCTCCCATCACCCTCTCTCTCCACCATTCTTCAGCCGATTGAATTCTCATGCTCTGATCCCCACCCACCCCAGTCACCACCCAGGCTCTATTTGGTTTTCCCTTGCCAGAGAGATACATGCTTTCCTCATGTAGCTCTTCTTTTCATCTAACCTTTCTGGGTCTGTGGACTGTAGCTTGATTATCATTTAGTATCTTAAAAGTAAAAACATACTATATTTGTCTTTTTGGGTCTGGGTTACCTCCCTCAGGTTGGTTTTTTTTTTTCTAGTTCCATACATTTGCTTACAAATTTATTTTTCTTTTAAAAAATGTACTCTTCCCTCATACAATACATACATACTATAGCCTCTCATGCTTCCTCTTCTTCTTTTTAGTCTTACCTCATCTTCTTCTTTTCCAGATCTACTGCTCCTCTGTTTCTCTTCAGATAAGACCAGGCTTTCCAGTGATATAAACCAAACGCAATATAACAAAATTGTCTGAAAACTTCATGATGTCAGTTTTACTTATTTATTTATTTATTCATTCATTTATATTTATTCACTTTACATCCTGATCACTACACTCTCTTCCTCCTTTCTTCCAAGTCCAACCCTCACAATCATTCACTTCATTAACCCCACCCACTCTTTTTTACTCAGAAAAGGGGACGCTCCCCTGTGTACCACTCCACCCTGGGACATCTAGTTTCAGTACTATTAAGCATGTTCTTTCCCACTGATGTCCAACTAGGGAGTCTAGCTAGGAGATGGGGGGTCCAATGGCAGGCAACAGTATAAGAGACAGTTCCCTCAAATTATTAGGGGACCCACATGAAGACCAAGATTCACATCTGTTACAAATGTGTGGGGAACCTAAGTCCAGCCCCTGCATGTCCTTTGGTTGGTGGTTCAGTCTCTGTGAGCCTCCATGAGTCCAGGTTAGTTGACTCTGCAGGTGCTCTTATGGTGTCCTTGATACCTCCGGCTTCCTCAATTCTAGCTCCCACTCATCCACAAGACTCTCTTAGCACCTCCTGATGTTTAGATATGGGTCTCTGCCTCTGTTTCTATTTGCTGCTGGATGAAGTCTCTCAGGAGACAGTTATGCTAGGCTCTTGTCTACAAGCACAGCACAGTATCATTAATAGTGTCAGGGGTTGGCTCTCTCCCATGGGATGGATGGGTCTCAAGTTGAGCCAGTCATTGGTTGATCTTTACTTCAGTATCTGCTCCATTTTTATCCCTGTGTATCTGTAAGGAGAACAAATCCTAGGTCAAAGGTTCTATGGGTGGGCCATTGGCCCCCTTCCTACACTGGAAGTCTTACCTGGCTATGAGAGGTGGCCACCACGGTCTCCATATCCTCCTCTGGTAGGACTCTCAGCTAAGCTCACCCCCATACACCCTCAAAAGCCTCCCTTGCCCCATGTTATTTCTATGTTAATCCTACTGATCAATGAGCATGGGAAATCTTTTCATGTTCTTACTTCATCTTCTGATATCTTATTCAATTTCTTTCTTCAGAGACCTGAAGTTCTTACCATATAGGTATTTCACTTGCTTGGTGAGAATTACAGCAAAGTATTTCACATTTTTTGTCGCTATAGTAATGGATGTTGTTTAACTATTTTCTTACTCAACTTATTTGTTTATCAATTATATTAAAGAGAGCTACCGATTTTTTGCATTAATTTTGTATCTAGCCACTTTGGAGAAGGTGTTTGTTAGCTGCAGGAGTTTTGGGGGTTGACATATGTATGCTATCATATCATCTGTGAATATTGTTTCTTTGACTTCTTTCTTTCTAATTTCTATCCTCTTTATCTCCTTTAGTTGTTTTTTGCTTTTTTTTTTGGTTTTAGGTAATGTATTTTTTCCTACTTTATTTACATTTCAAATGTTTCCCCCTTTCCAGATTACCCATTTGGAACCTCCTCATTTCCTCCCCCCTCCCCTGCCTCTATGGGGGTATTCCCCCTCCCACCCACACACCCACCCACTCCCATCTTCCCTCCTTGGCATTCTCCTATACTGGGGGATCTAACACCCTCAGGCCCAAGGGCCTCTGCTCCCCCTGCCTCTAGCTAGAGCTTCAAGTACAATATTGGATAGAAAAAAAGAGAGAGGGCAGCCTTGCCTTGTCCTTGATTTTAGTGGAATTCCTTTAAGTATCTCTCAATTTAATTTTATGTTGGCTATTGGCTTGCTGTTTATTGCTTTTATTAAGTTTAGGTGTGTACCCTGTGTCCATGATCTCTCTGAGACTTTTTAATGTGAAGGGGTGTTGGACTTTGTCAAAGTTTTTTTCAGCATTTAATGAGATGATTGTGTGATTTTTTTCTTTTAGTTTGTTTATATGGTGGATTACATTGATGGATTTTTCATATACTGTGAGGTGCTGTGAAAAAGGTAAATTCTTTTCTGTTTTGGTGAAATATTCTATGGATATCTGTTAGGTTCATTTGACCCATAATGCCAGTTAGTTTCGTTATTGCTCTGTTTAGTTTCTACCTGGTTGACCTGTCAATTGGTGAGAATAGAGTGATGAAGTCTCACACTATTAATGTGTGGTTTTTGATGCGCAATTTAAGCTTTAGTAATATATGTTTTTTATGAATGTGGGTGCTCTTGTATTTGGCACATAAATGTTCAGAATTGAGACATCAATTTGGCAGGTTTTTCCTTGATGAGTATGAAGTGTGCTTTCCTGTATCTTTTAATTATTTTTAGTTGAAAGTCTATTTTATTAGATATTAGAATGGCTATTCCACCTTGCTTTTTGAATACATTTGCTTGGATTTTTTTCCAGTCCTCTACTCTGAGATAGTCTCTATCTTTATTGCTGAGGTGTGTTTCTTATATGCAGCAGAATAATGGATCCTGGTTTCAAATCTATTCTGTTAGCTTATGGTTTTTTAATTGAGGAATTGAGTTCACTGATATTAAGAGATATTAATTACCAATGATTGTTAATCCCAGTTATTTTGATATTTGTGGTGTTAGTGTGTTAGAGTGTGTATGCTTCCTTTATTCTATTTTTTGCTGGTGTGGAATTATTTCTTTCCTGTGGGTTTTTTTTTTTTTTTTTTTTTTTTTTAGTGCAGTTAACCTTCTTGGGTTGGAGTTTTCCTTCTAGTGTTTTCCATAGTGCTGGATTTGTGCATAGATATTGTTTAAAATTGGTGGGTTTTTTTCATGTAATATCTTGTTTTTCCCTTTTATGGTGATTGAGGGTTTTGCTGTGTATCGTAGTCTAGGTTGGCATCTGTGGTTTCTTAGAGGCTGCAAGACATCTGCCTAGGCCCTTCAGGCTTTTAGAGTCTTTGCTGAAAATTTGGAAGTAATTCTGATAGGTCTGCCTTTATATTATTACTTTGCCTCTTCCTCTTGAAACTTTTAATATTCTTTCATTGTTCTATAGATTTTGAAGCTGTACTATAGAAAGATAATGACTAAAAACCATATGGTATTGGTTTACAGACAGGCAGGTAGATAAACGGAATAGAAATTGAAGAGAAGGCCATCCAGAGACTGCCCTACCCAGGGATCCATCCCATCTGCAGAAACCAGACTCACACACTACTGCTGATGCCAAGAAGAACTTGCTGACAGGAGCCTGATATAACTGCCCCCTGAGAGGCTCTGCGAGAGCCTGACCAATACAGATGCAGATGCTCACAGTCAACCATAAGACTGAGCACCAGGAACTCAATGGAGGAGCTAGGGGAAGAACTGAAGGAGCTGAAGGGGTTTGCAGCCCATAGAAAGAACAACAATATCAACCAACCAGATGCCCCCAGAGCTCCCAGAGACTAAACCACCAACCAAAGAGTACACACGGAGGGACCCATGGCTCCAGCTGCATATGTAGCAAAGGATTGCTTTATATGGCATCAAGGGGAGGCCCTTGGTCCTATGGAGGCTCCATGACCCAGCATAGGGAAATTCTATGGTGGTGAGGCAGGAGTGGGTGGGTGGTTGGGGGAGCACTTGCACAGAAGCAGTGGGAGGGGGTGGGATAGGGGGTTTGTGGAGGGGAAACCAGGAAGGGGGATAACATTTGAAATGTAAATAAAATAAAAAGAAACCCTAGTTCATTAATATTTCATTGTGTAAATATACTACAATTTCATTAATTATTCTGCTGAGGGACAGCTAGGCTGTTGTCAGTTTCTGTCTATTATGAATAATGTCACAACGGACATAGTTGAGCAAATGTCTTTATGGTATGGTAGAATGTCCTTTGTGTACATGCCCAAGAGTGGTGTAGCTAAGTCTTGAGGTAGATTACCAACTTTCTGATGATCCACCATATTGGTTTCCAGAGTGGTTGTACAGGTTTGTATTCCCACCATCAATGGAACAGTGTTCCCTTTGATCCATATCCTAACCAGCATGAGCTGTGACTTGTGTTTTTGATCTTCACCATTTTGACAGATGTAAGATCGAATCTCAAAGTCATTTTTGTTTGAATTTCTCTGTTGGCTAAAGATGTTAAACATTCATCTAAGTGCTTCTTGGCCGTTTGCGATTTCTCTGCAGAGAATTCCCTGTTAGAATCTGTACCCCACTTTACATTGGATTATTTGTTTTTAATGACTAGATTGTTGAGTTCTTCCTATATTTTGAATATTAGACATCTATTAGATGTGCACTTGGTACGAAATCTTCTCCCAGAATGTAGGCTTCCTTGGTACAACAGTGTTCTTTACCTTACAAAAGCTTTTAAGTTTCATTCTGCCCCCTTTATGAACTTTTGATCTTAGTGCCTGAGCTGCTTAGAAAGTTGTCTCTTGTGAATATATGTTCAATTCTGCCCTCCACTTTCTCTTCTATCAGTGTTGATGAAGTCTTTGATCTACTTGGACTCAAGTTTTGTGCAGGGTGATAGATATGAGTTTATCTGTATTCTTCTACATACAGATAACCAATTATATTAGCAGCATTTGTTGAAAATGATTGGTCGTGATAGATGATCGTTTTGATGTGTTCATAGATATGGCTTGTAAGTATTTGATTGAGTATTTTTGCTTCTATGTTCATAAAGGAAAATGGTCTATAATTCTCCTTATTCATTGAGTTTTTATGTAGTTTAGGTTTCAGGGTGACAGTGGCTTCATAAAATGAATTGAACAATGTTCCTTCTGTTTCTATTTTGTGGAATAATTTAAGGGATATTGATGTTAACTCTTCTTTAAAATTTGTTCAAATTCTGTGCTAAAACTGTTTGTCCTTGGGCTTGTTATGGTTAAGAGAGTATCAATGATTACTTCTATTTCTTTAGGAGTTATAGGACTATGTATTTAGTTTAACTTTTCTTGATTTAACTTTAGTAAGTGGTACCTATTGTGAAAATTATCAATTTCTTTTAGATTTTCCAGTTTTATGAGATAGTATTTTAAAGTATGTCCTTCTAATTCTCTGGATTTCTTTCTTTGTTGTTATGTCCCATTTTTCATTTTCAATTTAATTAATTTGGATATTCTCTCTCTGTCTTTTAGTTAGTTTGGATATGTGTTTTTCTTTTTTTTTCTTTTATAAAATTATTATTTAATTCTACTTTTTAGCTTATTCACCTTTCATCCCACTCACTGTCCCCTTCCTGGTTACCATCTCCTACAATCCTTCCCCCATGCCTTCTACCATTCTCCTGTGAGTGGGTGGTTTCCCAAGGTATCCCCCCACCCTGGCACTTCAAGTCTGCTAGGAGCTTCCTCATCCACTGAGACCAGACAAGGTAGCCCAGCTAGAAGAATATATCCCATGAACAGGCAACAGCTTTTGGGATAGCCCCTTTCCAGTTGTTCGGGATCCACATGAAGACCAAGATGCATATCTGCTACTTATATTCAGGGAGGTGAAAGTCCAACTCGTGTATATTCTTTGGTTGGTGGATCAATCTCTGGGAACCCCAAGGGTCCAAGTTAGTTGTCTCTGTTGCTCTTCCAGTAGAGTTTATACCCCCTTCAGGGCCTGCAATCTGTCTCCTATTCTTCCATAAGAGTCCCCAACCTCCATCTACTGTTTGCTATGGGTGTCTGAATCTGTTTGTATCAGCTGCTGTTTGGAGCCTCTCAGAGGACATCATGATCTTGTCTTCAAGCTTAACAGAGTATCATTAATATTGTTAGGGATTGGTGCTTGCCCATGGGATGCGTCTCAATTTGGGCAGGTAATTGGTTCTCCATTCTCTCAGTCTCTGCTTCTATCACTGTGCCTGTATAACTTGTAGACAGGATAAATTTTAGGTTGAGCATTTTGTGAGTATGTTGGCGTCCTTGTTGCTCCACTGGGGTTTCTGTCTGGCTATAAGAGGTGGTCTTTTCAGGTTCCATATCCCAATGCAATAAGTTATATCTAAGGTCGCCCCCATTGATTCTTGCACAATCTTGACAGTAAAAAATATATAAGTTTATGGCTAGCTAAAACATAAAAAATATGAAAAGTAAAACGAGTACAAAAAATAAAGAAAAAGTTTTAAACACGTGACAAAGTAGGTTCTAGAAGCAAGAAAATCTAATGGTGAAAGGCGAAGGTGGAATTGTTCATTCTGTGTTTGGGTGAATGGGGACAGAATCTTGGAAACTTCAAACTCAGAGTAGAATTGGCAACCAAGGACTCATTAATGTCTTGGGCTAATAATTAAAATTACAAAATGTGGTAAGGTGGCAATACAACACTTGGAGTGATTCTGAACTGCATTCCTCAAAATGTGTCTGATTAAAAAAGGAGGAAAGAAATGGGTACTGGAAGAATTATTATTTCAAGAAAAGACGTAAGTACTGCAATTTTAATTAAGGGTGGCAGGTCACTTGTACAATGGTTATAAAAAATTTAAGAATATCATGTCCATGTCAGCTGCTGAAAGTATGTAAAGAAATACAAATGTAAAAACATACTGGTTACTAATTGCTGGAGAGAATACCAAAATGATGGGGAATTTGAAAGATACAGCAAAGTATGATGTTCTCTTTAAAATGTTACCATGAGCAAATAGAAACATGAGCAGCATTTTCAAAGAATATGTGTACTGGTGATAAATAGAACACATTAGGGTTGCAGAATCTGTTTGGGAAACACAGTTATGGAAAGGAGAATTAATAATCAATAAGTAATAGTCAAAAATGCCTAGGATGTGAAAGATCACTAGTTACAAACCAAGCCCCTTTTATAAGTGTCAATATCATGTAAAGAATGCTGAAATCAAGTGATCAAACTTACCTAGCATCATGAACTCTAAAGCTACACAGTCCTTATTTCATTTCTCAATGACTATACCAACAGGGACAGAGCCACCTTCTTCCAGAATTGATTTAAATAATAGTACTATTTTGTCCTTTAGTGATTTGATATTAATCACTGATCTACTAATTGATGACTTGGAAACTACTCAGACCCTTTTACTAATGGCTAACATACTCACCATTGAGCACCGTAGTTCTCTACATGAAGGGCACATAATTGGTATTATATTTATCAATACTTAAACCAATCAGTTTGGATATTTATTTTCAAGTTACCTCTTACATCTCTACTCTTCTTTAAGATGAAAATAGATACAATTTCTAACCAAAATTATAAGGGATGAAAGCCTATAAAATGCCATTTATTACTTCTATAAATACTTTTTGACGTATACTTAAACCTTACCCAGAGATGGATCAACAATCAGTGAACTTGTATCTAGAAATCCATATCTGGCTCAGAACACTCAAAGTTGGAAGAAACAGAAGTGGAAAAATAAAACAGATCAAACTTTCACAAGAAAGACTTTTCCTAGGTGAGAGAAAGTTTCGTCTGTCTACCCAGATTGTTTTGTGTTTTCTGAAACATCTGTTGCCGTCTGGGGTTTCTGTAGAGCAGAAGGCTCATCAATGATGTGGCTGGAGTGAGACTCTATTTATTTTTTGATACTTTATTTACATTTCAAATGTTTTCCCCTTTCCAGACTCTCCTTTGGAACCCCCTATCACACCCCCCATACCCGCTACCTCTATGAGGGTATTCCCCCACCCACCCACCCACCTACTCTCATCTTCCCTTCTTGGAATTCCCCTATACTGGGCCATGGAACACCCACAAGCCCAAGGGCATCTCCTCACCCTGATGGTTAAAATGACCCTCTTCTGCCACATATGTGGCCAGCACCATGGGTTCCTCCATGTGTATTCTTTGCTTGGTGATCCAGTCTCTGGGAGCATCGGGAAGTCAGGCCAGTTGACACTGTTGCTCCCTCCATGGGGCTGCCAACTCCCTCAACTCCCCCAGTCACTTCTCCAAATACTCCTTCTGGGACCTCACACTCAGACCAATGGTTGCTGTGGAGTGAATCTTGGGTATTCTGAACTTTTGGGCTAATAACCACTTATCAGTGAGTACGTACCTTGTTCATTCTTTTGTGACTGAGTTACCTTGCTCAGGATGATATTTTCAAGTTCCATCCATTTGTCTGCAAATAGTATTCCAATGTGTAAATGTACCTCATCTTCTGTATCCATTTCTCTGTTGAGGGACATCTGGGTTGTTTCCAGATTCTGGTTATTATAAATATGGCTGCTATGAACATAGTGGAGCATGTGTCTTTATTACATGTTGGGGCATCTTCTAAGCATATGCCCAGGAGTGGAATAGCTAGGTCCTCAGGTAGTATTATGCTTATTTTTCTGAGGGTCTGCCAAACTGATTTCCAGAGTGGTTGTACCACCTTGCAATCCCACCAGCAATGGAGGAGTGTTCCTCTTTCTCCACATCCTCGCCAACATCTGCTGCCACCTGAGTTTTTGATCTTAGCCATTCTGACTGGTGTGAGGTGGAATCTCAGGGTTGTTTTGATTTGCATTTCCCTGATGACTAAGGATGCTGAACATTTCTTTAGGTGCTTCTCAGCCATTCGAGTTTCCTCAGTTGAGAATTCTCTGTTTAGCTCTGTTCCCCATTTTTTGATAAGGTTATTTGGATATCTGGATTCTAACTTCTTGAATACTCTGTATGTATTGGGAATTAGCCCTCTATCGGGTCTTTTCCCAATCTGTTGGTAGCCATTTTGTCCTATTTACAGTGTCCTTTGCCTTAAAGAAGCTTTGTAATTTCATGAGGTCCCATTTGTTGATTCTTGATCTTAGAGCATAAGCCTTTGGTGTTCTGTTCAGGAACATTTCCCCTGTGCCCAAGTGTTCGAGATTTTTCTCCACTTTCTCTTCTATTTAATTCAGTGTATCTGGTTTTATGTGGAGGTCCTTGATTCAATTGGACTTTAGCTTTGTACAGGGAGATTGGAATGGATCAATTTGCACTCTTCTACATGTTGACCACTAGTTGAACCAGCACCATTGTTGAAGATGCTGTCTTTTTTCCACTGGATGGTTTTAGCTCCTTTGTCAAGTGATCAAGTCAATGATCAAGTGACCTTAAGTGTGTGGGTTCATTTCTGGGTCTTCAATTCTATTCCATTGATCTACCTGCCTGTCACTGTACCAATACCATGCAGTTTTTAACACTACTGCTCTGTAGTACAGCTTGAGGTCAGGGATGCTGATTTCCCCCCAGAAGTCCTTTTATTGTTGAGAGTAGTTTTTGCTATCCTGGGGTTTTTTATTTTTTCCTTCATATGAATTTGAGAATTGCTCTTTCTAAGTCCAAGAAAAATTGAGTTGGAATTTTGATGGGGATTGCACTGAATCTGTAGATTGCTTTTGGCAGGATGGCCATATTAACTATATTAATCCTGCCAATCCATGAACATGGGAGATCTTTCCATCTTCTGAGGTCTTCTTCGATTTTTTTCTTCAGAAACTTGAAGTTCTTGTCATACAGAACTTTCACTTGTATGGTTAGAGTCACACCAAAATACTTTATATTGTTTGTGACAATTGTGAAGGGTGTTATTTCCCTAATTTCTTTCTCAGCCTGATTATCCTTCGAGTATAGGAAGGCTACTGATTTGCTTGAGTTAATTTTGTACCTGGCCACTTTGCTGAAGTTGTTTATCAGCTGTAGCAGTTCTCTGATGGAGTTTTTCTGGTCACTTAAGTATACCATCAAATCATCTGCAAATGGTGATATTTTGATTTCTTCCTTTCCAATTTGTGTTCCTTTGAACTCCTTTTGTTGTCTGATTGCTCTAGCTAGAACTTCAAGTACTATATTGAATAGATAGGGAGAGAGAGGGAAGCCTTTTCTAGTCCTTGATTTTAGTGGGATTGCTTCAAGGTTCTCTCCATTTACTTTGATGTTGGTCACTGGTTTGCTGTATATTGCTTTTACTATGTTTAGGTATGGTTCTTGACTTCGTGTTCTTTCCAAGACTTTTATCATGAAGGGATGTTGAAATTTGTCAAAAACTTTTTCAGCATCTAATGAAATGACCATGTGGTTTTATCTTTGAGTTTGTTTATGTAGTGGATTACATTGCTGGATTTCTGGGTATTGTACCATAGGTGCATCCCTGGGATGAAGCCTACATAATCATGGTGAATGATCATATTGATGTGTTCTTGGACTTGGTTTGCAAGAATTTTATTGACTATGTTTGCATTGATATGCATAAGAAAAATTGGTCTGATGTTTTCTTTCTTTGTTTGGTCTTTGTGAGGTTTTGGCATCAGTGTAACTGTACCCTCATAGAATGAATTGCGTAGTGTTCCTTCTGTTTCTATTTTGTGGAACAGATTGAAGAGTATTGGGATTAGGTCTTCTTTGAAGGTCTGATAGAATTCTGCACTGAACCCATCTGGTCCTGGGCTTTTTTTGGTTGTGAGATTTTAATGACTGCTTCTATTTCTTTAGGAGTTATGGGATTGTTTAGATGGTTTATCTGATCCTGACTTATCTTTGGTATTTGGTATCTCTCTAGAAACTTGTCCATTTCATCATGATTTTTCAATTTTGTTGAGTATAGGCTTTTGTAGTAGAATCTGATGATTTTTTAAATTTCCTCATAATCTGTTTTTATATCTCTCTTTTCATTTCTAATTTTGTTAATTTGAATACTGTCTCTGTGCCCTCTGGTTAGTCTGGTTAAGGGTTTATTTATGTTGATTATTTTCTCAAAGAACCAGTTCCTGGTTTTGTTGATTCTTTGTATAGTTCTTTTAGTTTCTACTTGGTTGATTTCAGCCCTTAATTTGATTATTTCCTGCCTTCTACTCCTCTTGGGCTTATTAGCTTCTTTTTGTTTTAGATCTTTCAGATATACTGTTAAGCTGCTAGTATATGCTCTCTCTAGTTTCTTTTTGGAGGCACTCAGAGTTATGAGTTTTCCTCTTAACACTGCTTTCATTGTGTCCCATAGGTTTGGGTATATTGTACTTTCATTTTCATTAAATTCTAGGAAGTCTTTAATTTTTTTCTTTATTTCTTCCTTGACCAAATTATCATGGTGTAGTACATTGTTCAGCTTCCATGTGTATGTGGGCTTTCTGTTGTTGTTGTTGCCATTGAAGACTAGCCTTAATCCATAAAGATCTGATAGGAGGCATGGGATTATTTCAATCTTCTTATATCTGTTGAGGTTTCTTTTGTGACCAATTATATTATCAATTTTGGAGAAGGTACCATGACGTGCTGAGAAGAAGCTATATTCTTTTGATTTAGAAGGAAATGTTCTATAGATATCTGTTAAATCCATTTGGTTCATAACATCTGTTAGTTTCACATTGTCTCTGTTTAGTTTGTGTTTCCAAGATCTGTCCATTGATGAGAGTGGGGTGTTGAAGTCTCCCACTATTATTGTGTGAGGTGCAATGTGTGCTTTAAGCTTTAGTAAAGTTTCTTTTATGAATGTGGGTGCTCTTGCATTAGGGGCTTAGATGTTCAGAGTTGAGAGTTCTTCTTGGTAGATTTTTCCTTTCATAAGTATGAAGTATCCTTCCTTATCTTTTTTGTTTACTTTTGGCTGAAAGTCAATTTTATCCGATATTAGAATGACTACGCCAGTCTATTTCTTGGGGACCATTTGCCTGGAAAATTGTTTTCCAGCTCTTTACTCTGAGGTAGTGACTGTCTTTAACAAGTAGGTTTCTTTTCCTGGATGCAGCAAAATGCTGGGTCCTGTTTATGGAACCAGTCTGTCAGTCTATGTCTTTTTATTGGGGAATTGAGTCTATTGATGTTAAGCGATATTAAGGAATAGTGATTGTTGCTTCCTGTTATCTTCGATGTTATTTATATGTTTGTGTGGCTAAATTCTTTTGAGTTTGTTGAAATGCTACTTTCTTGCCTTTTCTCAAGTGTAGTTTCACTCCTTGTGTTGGGGTTTTCTATTATCCTTTGTAGGGCTCGGTTTGTAGAAACATACTGTGTAAATTTGCTTTTGACATAGAATATGTTAGTTTCACAATCTATGATAATTGAGAGTTTTGCTGGGTATAATAGCCTAGGCTGGCATTTGTGTTCTCTTAGGATCTGTATGAGATCTGCCCAGGATCTTGTAACTTTCATAGTGTCTGGTGAGTAGTCTGGTGTAATTCTGATAGGTCTGCCTTTATATGTTACTTTACCTTTTCCCCTTACTGCTTTTAATATTCTTTCCTTATTTTGTGTATTAGTATGTTACAGGAGGAGTTTCTTTTCTGGTCCAATTTATTTGGAGTTCTGTAGGCTTCTTGTATATTCATGGGTACCTTTTTCTCTAGGTTAGGGAAGTTTTCTTCTATAATGTTATTGAAAATATTTACTGTCCATTTATGTTGAGAATCTTCGCTGTCTTCTATACCTATTTTCCTTAGGTTTGGTCTTCTCATTGTGTCCAGGATTTTCTGGATGTTTTGGGTTAGGGGCTTTTTGCATTTTGCATTTTCTTTGACTGTTGTGTCAATGTTTTCTATGGTCTCTTCTTCAACTGATATTTTCTTTTCTATCTCTTGTATTCTGCTGGTGATGCTTGCATCTATGACTCTTCATCTCTTTCCTAGGTTTTCTAACTCCAGGGTTGCCTCTCTTTGTGATTTCTTTATTGTTTCTATTTCTATTTTTAATTCCTGGTTGGTTTTGTTCATTTCCTTTGTTTGTTTGATTGTGTTTTACTGTAATTCTGCCTCTTTGTGTTTTTCTGTAATTCTTTAAGGGATATTTATGTTTTCTCTTTAAGGGCTTCTAGTTGTTTTCCTGTGTTCTCTTGTATTTCTTTAAGGGAATTATTTCTCTCTTTCTTAAAATCTTCTATTATCATCATGAGATGTAATTTTAAGTCTGAGTCTTGCTTTTCTGGTGTGTTGGGGTATCCAGGGCTTGCTGTTGTAGGAGAGCAGGGTTCTAATGATGCCAAGTAGCCTAGGTTTCTGTTCCTTATGTTCTTGCCCTTGCCCTTCACCATCTGGTTATTTCTGCTGTTAGCTGGTCTTACTCTCTCTGACTGTGGCTTATCCTTTCTGCAAGCCTCGGTGTCAATACTCCTTGAGAACCAACTCTCTCTGAGAGGAATTTGGGTTTAGAGAGATGTGGTACAGGGTCAGCTCTGGGGTGCAGACAGAAACCAGATAGATCTAGTCCTCAGCTGTCCCTTGTTTCCTCTGTCCTGATAGCTCTTGAAGGGTTCCTTTTGATCCAGCGAATTTGAACAGAAGTGGTGGTGTTGCTTGTGCTTGAAGGTGTCTTGGCACTCCTGGTATACCAGCTTTCTCCTGGCACTGTTTGAGTATGGAACCCTGTGACACAGGATCTGCTCCCTGGCCACAGAAAGAACCCAGAAGACCACTCCTCATTCCCTGTGTTCTGGGGATTCCAGTTGGGTCTCTCTGAGCAGACTGTCTTGCCCACACTCCTGGGAGTCTAGCTTTTTCCCAGCACTATTTGGCTATGGAGACCTTGTGTCCCAGTCAGAGTTCTCTCACCACATATGGAAACCAGAAAAGCTTCTTCCCCTGGTTGTTCCTCAGTCCCTGTGTTCCAAGGATTCCGTGAAAGTCTCGCTGAGCAGTGTAGCTTGTCTTACACCCACTCACGGGCTTTTCCACACTCCTGGGCAGCTAGTTTTCTCCCAGCGCTATTCAGCTATGGATCCCTGCTGGCACAGGCAGAGGTCTCCTATATGTGTTTTTCTATTGTGTTGAGATTCTCAAAGGACCAACTCTTTGCATCATTGATTCTTTGTATTCTTCTCTTAGTTCCTATTTTGATTTCAACCCTCAATTTGATAATTTCTTGCCATCTACTCCTCTTTTGTGTGCTGCTATTTTTTTTATTCTGGTGCTTTCATGTGTGCTATAAGGTTGCTAAGATGAGATCTCTCCATCTTTTTATGGAGGCACTTAGTACTATAAACCCTGAACATTGCTCTCAGCACTGCTTTCATTATGTTCCAACATAAATAACATATTAATAAAAATTTGTAAGAGTCAAAAGATACATATACACATATAAGGTATACTAACTATATCTATAATAGTTAGCAAATTGAAATAACCTAAAGATCATAATAGAGAATGTTCATATTATAATTTTGCTGGGTGAGATAGGATAAGAATGTTAGAAAAAAAACTTTGCCCATGAACTTCAGTGATGGAGTTATGTACCATTATCAAGGACAGTAGATCAATGGACTTGTCAGTTGAGATTTGACTTAATGTAAAAGACTTTTTCTTTCTTTAGTGCGTTACAAATTTTTGAGCACTTGGGAGTCTTAGAACACATTTGATAGCTTTCTAGGGGAGTTTGTAGGGAGATCATTACTAGACAAACCCTAGAAAGTTCTGGAGAACAATTCTTCTGGAAGGCCTTCTGCTTTCCATTCATTAGTGCTACAGAGGTAATTTCAACAGAGTGGTGACATACTAAGTTCTGATTTAGATTCTTTTTCTAATTTTCTCTCTTTTGAGGTCAGTTTCTCACCATCTATGTGCCATAGACTGTCTTCCAGAAGCCAAGTGGCAGCCACTAACTAAAAGTAAGTTAGCCTGTATGCATAATGACAGGTAACAGGGCTAATCCAGGAAAAATGCTGGGTCTTTTTTTCCTGGAACCTTTTAAGGGTGATTCTGGAATGAAACACTTAGCACTGACTTTGTAGGGCAAGTCCTGACTTAATGAAAAATAGACTCCTTAATTTAGATGCTGAGTAGACTGTAAATTTGTGAGGGAAATTGTTTTCAATTTTAGTTTCATGGGATCAAAGATAATACTAATGGGGACAAGGTCACAAGCTCAATCCCAACGTCTATTAGTATACTTAACACCATTTAAAAACAAGTCTGTCCCACAAACATAGACTGATTACAAGATTTTAGTGAAATAGTTCATCAATTTATTCTAATGGATCTACTAATTCTGCACTGTATGAGAAACAAAACACTCTCTATAATCAATAGGCAAAGGTAGGCTTGCATAAGAAAGGAAACATCTGTCCATTTATCATTGTATATTGATTTGGATCCAGTGATTTTTATGGTCTTCTAAGGACAACATATAGCTGTTTAAGATGGTACAATAATCAGCTGCCTACTACTAAGTAATACCAATTCATTGTCCCATCTGAAGTATGCCCCTTATGTGTTTAGATATTCCACTGTGGATGATCCATGCATGGATAACTGGTAGATAAACATATTCTCAACTGCTGGAAATGTGAAGATATGGTTGTACATATTTAAAATGTAAGTAAGCTTAGTTATGTGTGGTCATAAGATTTATTTATTTCTGTACTTTTGCTCTATAAAAAATAGTTATTTGATATTTCCTTAGCATGTCAGAGGTAGGCAAAAGCAAAACCTTCTTCTCAGGATCCTATGATAGATAAATTAAGGCAAAAGCAGTGTTAAGCCTTTCAAGCTGTATAGAGGTTTTTATGAAAACAAGTCCACCTCTTATATCCATTTACCTCTTCACAAGTGCCAAAACACTTCGGTATCTATAGGCTTGTGATTTTTATGTGTATAGCCTGTCTGAGAGGGCGGTAAAGTTGCATGTTAAAACATGGGGGTGTTTTTGTTAGGAGGTCAAGGTACAGGATGGAACTGTTAAATCTTCTCACTAGATATTTCTAGGTATAAATGATCCATTTAACATCTCTAACCCCTGGCAACCACTACTATAACACACAACCTCTCCAAGAAAGGAGAGAAATATAACAGAGTCCTTTTTCCTGGGGAGTATGGTTCCATCATCCCTATTTTTACCTGAAAGAAACCAGGAGATCCTACATAGTTTGTTTGACATAGAATAATAACTCAGAGAGATCATTTGGTTTATCCATATTGCAAATTAAATTTTAAATCAAATGACATTGCCAGTATACCACAGAAGCTTCAAGTAGGACATGGGAAAGCCTATTGTATGGTGGCACTTTAATCCTAGCACCTAAGCTAACTAAGTCAGGAGGCTCTCCAGGTTCAGGCAAGCCTAAGACACAGAAAGTTTCACATTAGATTGAGGCACATAACAAAAGGGGAGAGAAAGGAGGGAAGGCAGGACAAGGAGAGGGAAGAAGGGAGTAGAACCTTTCTCATGAAGGAACACACAATCATTAAGAAATGGTTGACCCACAAACATCTTTTTAAAAGATATTGATAAATAATAAAAAAGATTTCCTTTAGATATGAACTAGCTAAATGGCTTAGTTTGAACATTTATGCAGCAAATAATGATTGGCTGTTTAACCTGTGTCATGAATTATGATATCTTTGAGGCATACAACCATAAACAAAAAAGAAAACAAATCCTTAAACTTATTGAGAATATGTTCTAGTTGAGAGAAACAATCAATAAACATAATGGGTAGAAAGGATTTGTAGCATTCTATAGGCAATTATGCAAAGAAAATAATTCAGAAAGTAGAGTTTTACAACTTCAGGGTGTAGAGATGAACTTCCTTAAAGGGTGAACCAAGAAGGAATTACCCCCCCCACACACACACTCACACAAATGCTTTTTGAGTAAAGAGTGAGAAAGAAAGCCATGCTAAGATGCTGGGTTTGGTAAGCATAGAGCAGCAATGGTTTCACAGTGAAAAATGTGACTGGAGCACAAAGAGCATAAAACTGGTACCAGGAACTAATATTTGAGAAGAAATGAGCACCATAGTATAAAATGCTGAATAAAGTTGAAATGGGAATGTATATTAAGTGATAATATAGTATTATATGCTTAAACTCTTGTTCATAATATAAAATTTTGTTATTTTTTTTTTGTTCATAAAAGAAAAATGAAGAGAAAACTCTTTGAGGTAATGGTGACATCTAAATAAAGATTTTCAGTCATAAGGATGAACCACAGATCTTTATACATATACACCCCATTTAGTTGAATATTTCTAACCCCATCTTTGATCATTCATTTCCCAGATAAAACACACAAAATTTTTATATTTATAATAAGCCTTAGACAGCAGTAGAGCTAAGCAGATATCTACCCTCTATGTTATTATGTCTATTTCCTTGTCAATAACCCTGGGATTGACTTGCCATGTTTCATGTGGGCTGCTCTTACTGCCACTAGCCAGCCTTCAAGGCCAGTTCTCAGGATCCTTTACCCCATGGTGTCTCCTCCCCCATTGTGGTTCCTCCTTAGACCACAAACCCTGGTACCCAAAGCTCCACCTACCTCTCTTGTGCTACAGCTATAGGCTGTAGGCATCTTTATTTAACTAATGGTTTTAAAGAGCAAGGTTATGTAGCATCACTTGGTGTACATGAGAATTCCCATGTCCCTGAGGGAACCAGAACTTGGGAGCCAGTATTTAGCATTACAATTCACAGCAACAGACCAAACCTCAACACCACAGAACCTTATACATGTATACCCCAAGCCCTCATGGCATTTTCAGTGGTGACTATGTCATTGATTGGTGTGTGTATATCTTACTTTTTATGAATGTGTTTGCATTAATGTGTATAAATTTTGTATGTATATCATAGCTCAATAAAAATGAGGGGAAAATAGATGCTCAGTGTATATGTATGAAAGCATCCAAAATAAATATTTAAAAAAATAGAGGAGCAATATGATATGATTTGCAATGCAATTAAATTATTTAAATTGAGCAAGAAAGAAACAAACAAATATGGTCCTGACTGATTCCAGGTATTATAATGACCCTGTCATGGAACAAAGAATGATAATGATGGCAAGGGAGATAGGCAGATTTGAGATAATGGTCGTAAATGTTTGTGACTTGCTATTCACCTGATATGTTTGATACCCAGAACTCTTCTCTTCTGTAAATTTATATTTAATTGGAAGACAAATAATTGCTTTAATTTCAGATACTGAATAGTATGAGAAAAACAAAGCAAAGGGAAAGAAGAGTGAAGTTGGGAGAAAAAGTCTTTTTAGCAGCTTCTCAGTCACTCCTTTTATCATTCTCACTTCTAGAAGGATCATGTTAGATTCTCAGACTCCTAACTATACCTGAACATTCTTAGCATAGAAAGCACAAGAGAAGATAGAAATGTAACTTTGACCAAGAATGTTAATGGAGGGGTCTTAATTACCTCAATATGCTAAGATCAAAAGAAATACTTTGCATCAACTTTATAAACTAGATTCTCACACTAGATGATAATAGAAATGTACATGATTATGAGTGAGATAGAGCTACCAGAACAGGCAAATCTGTACCTAAAACATCTCATCTACCAGAAGGTCCTCTCTGGATGAACAATGGTAATACATGGTGACTCACATTCAAATATATCCGTGCATCAAATTTGTCGTGGAAAACTGAAGAACATGTGAGTGAACTGGGAAAATGGCCTTCCTTTATTCTCTTCTCAGTTGGGTAAACATTATCTGTGAGAAGATCCAGTAGAAGGGTACTGGAGTTTATTATTTTAATCTTTAAAAGTTAGTTAACTTTACATCCAGATCACACTTTCCCCT
The DNA here is from genome assembly GCA_019843965.1 of Rhynchomys soricoides. Classification (NCBI taxonomy): domain Eukaryota; kingdom Metazoa; phylum Chordata; class Mammalia; order Rodentia; family Muridae; genus Rhynchomys; species Rhynchomys soricoides. Next base: position 324,432 of record JADRCH010007304.1, read on the forward strand.
CCCTCCACTCCTTCCGGTTCTTCCTTTCTCTTCAGAAAGAGGAGACCTCCCATGGATATCAATCCACCTTGGCACATTAAGTTGCAGTAGGACTAGGCACATCTTCTTCTATTGTGACAAGGGAGCCCAGTTATGGGAAAAGGATCCAAAGGCAGGCAACAGAGAGATATCCCCAGCTCCTGTTGTTAGGAGACCCACATAAAGACAGATATGTGCCAAGGGCCTAGGTCCATCACATGCATGGTCTCTGTAGGGCTGTTCAGTCTCTGTAGGCCCCTAAGTTTTCTTGAGCTCTCTGTTTTCTTCAATCCTCCCTCCCCCTCTTCCACATGATTCCTCAAGCTCCTCCTAATATTTGGCTGTGGGTCTCTGCATCTGTTTCCATCAGTTGCTGGGTAAAGCCTCTCAGATGGCAGTTAGGCTAGGCACCTGTCTGCAAGTATAGTAGAATATCATTGATTGTGTCAGGTGTGGGTTCCCTCTTATGGCATGAGTCTCAGGCTGAGCCAGTCATTGGTTAGCCATTCCCTCAATTCTGCTCCATTTTTACTCCTGCACCTCTTGTAGGCAGGGAAGTTTGTGAGTTTAAGATTTGGGGGCTGGGCTGGTAACACAATCTTTTCATTGGAAGTCTTTTCTGGTTACAGGAGATGGCCATTTTAGGCTTCATATCTTCCATTCCTAGGAGACTTAGCTAAGGTAATCCTCATAGATTTCTTGGAGTTTCCATTGTTTTTAAGTTTATAACTCGTCCCAGAGATTAGCCCCCCATCTACTGTAGTTCTTTCCCCCAGTACTTTCTCCCTCCATCCTCTGCTCAGTAGGTATCTTCTGCTCCTCTCCCAGTCCAGCTCCCCCACCTAGTTCCCTCCCTCTTACCACTCCCTATGTCTATTCTATTTCCCTTACTCAGTGAGATTCAAGCATCCCTCCTTAGCCCTTTTGTGTTACATAGCTTCTTTGGATCTGTGGGTTGCAGCAGCATCATCCTATATTTTATAGCTAATATCCACTTATAAATGAGTACATACCACATCTTTCTTTTTGGGTAAGGTTACCTCATTAAGGATATTTTCTAGTTACGTCCATTTGCCTGCAAATATCATGGTGTCATTGTTTTTAATAGCTGAGTAATATTCCATTGTATAAAATGTGCCATCTTTTCCTTATCCATTCTTCAGTTGAGGTACATCTGTGCTGTTTCTAGTTTCTGGCTATTACACATAAAACTGCTATGAACATAGTTGAGCTAGTGTCCTTGTAGAGCATCTTAGGTACATGCCCAGGAGTGGAGTAGCTGAGTCTTGAGGTACAGCTATTCCCCCCTTTCTGAGAAACTGCCAAATTGATTTCTAAGATGATTGTTCAAGCTTGTACTCCCTTTAGTGAAGGAGGAATGTTTCCCTTGCTCCACACCCTCACCTAAACGTGCTGTCCCTTGAGTTTTTGATCCTAGCCATTCTGATGGTTGTTAGATCAAATCTTAGAGTTATTTTGATTTGCATTTCTCTAATGACTAAGGATGTTGAGTTTTTTCTTTAAGTGCTTCTTGGCTATTAGATATTCCTCTATTGAGAATTCTCTGTTTATATCTGTACCCCATTTTTAATTGAATTATTTGGTTTGTTCATGTCTATTTTTTTTATTTCTTTGTATATTTTGGATATCAGCCCTCTGTCAGATGTAAGGTTGGTGAAGATCTTTTCCCATTCTGTAGGCTGCTGTTTTGTCCTATTGATTGTGCCCTTTCTCCTACAGAAGCTTTAGAGGTCCCATTTATCAACTGTTGATCTTAGAGCCTGAGCCATTGGTGTTCTGTTCAGGAAGTTGTCTCCCATGTCAATGTGTTCAAGGAAGTTCCCCACTTTTTCTATTATCATATTTAGTGTATCAACTTTATGTTGAGGTCTTTGATGTACTTGAACTTGAGTTTTGTGAATGATGACAGATATAGATCTATTTGTATTTTTCTAAATGCAAGCATCCAGTTAGTCCAATGCCATTTGTTTAAGATGCTTTCTGTTTTCCATTGTACAACTTTAGCTTCTTTGTTAAAAATCAAGTATCTATCGGTGTGTGGGGTTACTTCAGGGTCTTCAATGAAATTCCATTGTTCTATCTGTCTATTTTTATGCCAATGCCATGAAGTTTTTTATTAGTATTTTTCCATAATGCACTCTAAAATCAGGAATGGTGATACCTCCAGAAGTTCTTCATTGAACAGGATTGTTTTAGTTTCCTGGGTTTTTTTTTCCAGGTAAAGTGGAGAATTGTTCTAAGGTCTGTAAAGTATTGTGTAGGAAGTTTGGTGGGAATTGCATGGAATCTGTATATTACTTTTGGTAAGCTGGCCATTTTTGCTATGTTAATCCTACTGATCTATGAGCATGGGAAATATTTCCATATTCTGATACCTCCTTCAATTTCTCTCTTCGAACACTTGATATTCTTTTCATGTCTGTCTGTCACTTGCTTGGTTAAAGTTGTAGCAAGATATTTTATACTGTTTATGGGTATTATTAAGGGTATTGTCTCCATAACTTCTTTCTCAGCCAACCTATCATGTGTATAGAGGAGGGCTACTGTTTTTTTAGTTGATTTTGTATCTAGCCACATAGCTGAAGGTGTTTATCAGGTGTAGGAGTTCTCTGGTAGAACTTTGGGGATCACTCATATAAACTATCATGTCATCTGTGAATAGTGATACTTTGACTTCTTCCTTTCCAATTTGTAACCCCTTGACCTCCTTTAGTTTTCATATTGCTCTAGGTAGACCTTTAAGTAGTATATTGCATAGATATAGAGGAGCGGGCAGCCTTGTCTTGTTTCTGATTTCAGTGGAATTGCTTTAAGTTTCTCTCTGTTTAATTTGATGTTGGCTATCTGCCTGTGATATATTTCCTTTATTGTGTTTAGATATGCACCTTGTATAATTGATCTCATGAAGGGTTTTTGGATTTTGTCAAAGGATTTTTCAATGTATAATGTAATGATTATGTGATTTTTTTTCTTTCAGTTTGTTTATATGATGCATTACATTGATAGATTTTCATGTATTGAACCATCCTTGTGTCTCTTGGATGAAGCCTATTTGATCATATCCTAGTCTTTAGCCATCTGGATTTTATGGTTACTACAGGTTTAGATGCTGATTACTGATTTTATCTTTGCTGGATGTGTGTTTTGTTGATAATTTTTCTTTGGCTTTAGTTTTCTCTGTGTCTTCTGCTCTGCACAGTGGCCTGTGTTTCTGGCGACTAGTGAGTCTTCACATCTACTAGGGTGTCTCCCCTGGTGTTTTTGTGGTCTACATGACCTCTATTGTTTTGGGTATTAACCTTGCCTACAGGGTCCCTAGTACCAGCACAGCCTGAGGTCCCTGGTAAAGGTGGGCCTCCATGAAATCAGGTTGAGTTGTAGGCTGAGAAACAGAATCTTGGGGATGGCGTTCAGTTTAAGGATTTTGAATGTATTGTAAGGGGATGTGGCAGATCATGTCTTGGGGCAGGTTCTTACCTGGTAGTCCCTGATGCCTACATAGCTCTAGGAAAGAAGTCAGTTGTGGGGCATGAAATCCAGTGCTGGGTTTGAGGTATAGTTTATTGTTGTTGAGTATGCTTTCAGGGCATTTCCTGGGCAGGGTCTTGAAGGGAGAAAGAGACTTACCTGGGTTCCCTGGTACCAACTGGCCCCCAAGAAAGCAGGCAGAATTTTGGGGCAAGGAACCCAGTGCACGAATAGGGTGCAGTTTATAGCTGTTGGGTGTGCTTTCAGGGGCGTACTAGAAGAGTTTTAATGTTTTCCCCCAATCAGGATACTTTCTTTTTTCCTGGAATAATGTTAAAATTTTTAAACATTGTATCCATTTTTGTATAGATATACCATCTGTGTTCTCTCTTCTCTGAGCAATGAAATGATACAAATCCCACACATCCTAATTCTTCCCACTGTTTTTGCCCTCTGTACCTGTATTCCCATTTTTCAGATGGAACTTGGCAGTTCTGTGAGCACTCATTCCATGAATAGTGGCAAGAGAGAAGAGTGACCATGGATAATGCTACAGAAGTGTTGAATTTCTCCTTATTGTTATCTGTAAGTATCCCGAGTGGAGAGGGGTGTTTTTCATATTGACACTATTTCTTACCTCAATGTACGGCTAGGGGATAAGATCTTTTCCATCTGGATCTTTGCCTCCACTCTCCAGTCTACTTCTTTGTAATTTGTTTTGTCCCATGATACTTGTCTAAAATGAATGCTCCTAACCATGGCAGAGTGCCTATCTTCTGTTGTGGCTAATCACATGTGTGATTCATCAATGGCTATGTGTCTGGATAGTTGCTGCTTCTTAGTGGTTATCATTTGTGCTCACTACCATGATCATCTTATCCCTGAGTTTTCACTTTTATAGAACTAATGCCACCAACCATTTTGCCTGTGTGATCTTCTTTATTCAGCTGCTCTGTTCTGATACTGGCCACAATGAGCTTATGGTAGTCCCCATTAGTACCCCTGCCTCCTTTGTGCTTGCCCTGCTTTCCAGGATACAAGCTGCGGCTACTGCCTTTCTAAGGGTTCACTAAACTAGGAAAAGACTCAAGGCCTCTTCCACTTGAGCTTTCAACTCATGGTGGTAAAGAATTTTTAGGACGCACTATATAAAAACTCTTACACCTTGCAGTCACCTGTCTTCCTCTGACCAGCACAAGTTTATCTCACTGTTTTATGGGGCTCTGATATCCATGCTGAATCCCCTGGTAGACACATTCAGAACTAAGGATAGTGTGGTGACGAAAGTTATGGCAGAAAAGTAGCACAATAGTCCTTTGCTTCCAAACTTGTGAAATCACACTCAGTTATGTACTTACTGGTGGGGAAATTTGTATAAAGGAATATAACTACCTTTAGAAGTGTAGATAATTGGTGAAGGAAAATCTTCTGCAAATCTTCCTCCCTCAAAGTATTATCCACCACTGAGATGTGAATTAACATGGAGATGTACTACTTTTGCTCTTACTAGTATTGGCTAGGCATCCGTTGGCCCACTCATCTTCTAGAAAATGGTCTAATCAGAATCTTTTCATTGTGAGCAGAAAGGATCCAAACAGAGTTTCTCCTATATGACTGGTACAAGCAAGATCCAACTGAAACAGAAAATGGACCCCCAAAACATATAAAAGACAAAACAAATTCCAGAAAGGTTATCATTTTATTGAGTGTGGTAGCACAGTTTTCTTGCTCTACTTAACCTTGGAATTATGAAAAAAAAATATATAATGACCTTTCTTACACCTGTATAAAGTTTTTACATTTTCTTTGTGCTTTTCTATATTTCTCTTTCATCAATTAGTTGTATTTACAGTCCTAATATCTCTATGATGTGCTAAGAAAGACATCACAGTGATCTCCCCCATACTAATAATGAAAAACGGAGAACTAGGCAAAGTAAAGGATTTGTCCAAAGTCTTGCATATTTAGTAGTAGAATCAAAATTATAATCCAGATCTCGTGAGTTGACCTCTAACCTCTTCTGCTAGGCTTCTGAATGTATTTGAAATGATAGAACTGCAGCTTGCATGTATTGAATACTTACTATGAGCCAGATACTGAACTCAGCTCTGTCTCTGTTTATTATCAGGCAAAACTCTTACAACAAGGCATTGGTATTTTCAGCCCATATTAAGAATGAGGAAGCAGGTTCACAGAGGTTAAGTGATTAAGGTTAAGATAACTACAGAGGCTGTAAATAGAACATCTAGTATTTAAAGAAAATTTAGTCCACTGTGTTTGATCTATAAGAGCCTTAAAGATGATTTATGTAATAATTTTAATCAGCTTTATTGTGAAAGAATTTATGTACAATATTCTTTTCCAATTACACTGTGCCATTCTATGAGACTTTTCAGATCCCCAAGGAATAAATACTTCAATTAAAACATCGCACAATTTCATCACCTCTAAACGTTTCCTTCTATTCGTTTATATTAAATCACTTTCTCCATCCCCAATGTTTATGCAACCACTGATCTCCTTTCTTTCATCCTATGTCAGTATTCCTCTGCTTAAATGTTCTACAAATAAAATGAAACAACATGTACTTTTGCTTGACTATATTCTCTTACTCAGTCTGCCTTTAGAAGCCACCCATGTTGCTTCAGAAATGAGAAATTTGTACTTTATTTTTGGCTAATACTCCATTGTATAAATTTACCATATCTTTCAAAAAAATCCATTGCTGTTGATGGACATGGTATATTGATTTTCAAACTTTAATTTCCATACTCTTATGGGTTCAGTTGTGCCTGGAGCCTGCTAATAGTGATGAAGTTTTCTGCGAACAATTCTTTCCAAAGGGAGATTTCTACAACCAAGTTGGCAATCAATGATCTTTCCAAGACCATGAAACCTTGTGGAAGCAGTTATAGGTCTAAGATTTGGATATTTCTGCCTACTAATCTCACTTTTCTTCTGGCAATTCCATCAAACAGTAATGAAATCCTATCTCAGGCAGTATGGTGGGGAATCAGGGACAAGAAGTTAGAAAAAAAGGCCTGACTGAGCAAGTGTACTTGGTACTTTCCTCATAGCCAGACTCCTGGGGGCGGGGGGCAATACGACCTTATGTGGTGCTGCAAATGGAGTTTCAGGCATGCAAGACACTGTTTTATGTGTTTATGCATCAAATGAACAAAATGAAGATGAATAAACATTTGACAAAGGATTTTAATTGTTTTTTAAGTTTAGAATAAATGCAACATTTATTTATATTTTGTTAATATAAAATTCTATTATGAATATTTCTGTTGAACATTTAAATATGTTTGTGAGTTATAGTCTGATAATTCAACATTGTATGTAGTACATACTGGTCAAATTTGAATAGCTAGAATTTCCATTTCCTGGAATAATTTTTGAAAACTTTAATTCTTAGTAACTATACATATATATGTGGTCCAGGGTGTTATTTCAATACATACATACAATAAGTACTAAAAATCAGGGTAATTAGTATTTCCTTCTTCTGATCATTACTTTGTATTTGGAGTCATGAAGCTTTGGATTACTGGAAGGTATAATCTCTGATATATTCCATTCTCTAATATATGTCAGTTTAGAGTTTAAATGGTGTCCCATTTTCATTAGTGATGCCCTACTCCAAACTGATGGCTATCGTACTAGATTATTATCTTCTTAATAGCGTGATACAGGTACAGCCTGTTCAGAGAGTGATGTAGTAGAGTCTGGAGACAGGTAGCACAGAATTGATTCTGCTACTAACTAGCTTTTTGACCCTAGCTGCTTCACTCTCTGACCTTCAGATATACTCATCAATAAAACAGTAAGGTTGTGACCAAGAACCTTTCTGGATGCAACATTCTGTGTGTAGGTGTTATTTTTATATGGTTTTTCTTTCTTTTCTTAATAAATAAAATCATATCATCAATTTGCCCTGAAACTTGTTTTTCACCACTTGACAATATATCACAAACGTTTTTCCAGATCAATATATATAGATTCACCTCTCTGACTTGAAATGTTAACTTTGACTAGACATGTAGGCAAACACAACGTCTAGTTAACAGGGCTCTCTGCTTTGCAGAACCAACATTTTGTTTCTTGCCATTCATACCCCAAAGGCTATCAAGTTTGACATTGATGTTAATTTGTTTTAAATGGGAACGTGATCTCAAGGAGGGTGTTGTGAAATGAAATCAATGTCGGGATTTTGAAAGACACTAAAGCTGAAGTTTCCCACACTGCCCACTCTTACCCTTCATCCCAGGTGGATGAGTAGTCAGCCTCCCTTGCTTCACCTCCAAAAGTGACATGGAGAGGTTTATTTGAAAGTAAAATGGTTTCATCTAGAGTACAGAAGGTCTTCAAATTTAAAACAGGCTTCAAACAATATTTTTTCCATTGAAATAGTCAAAAAACTAAGGACAAGTTACCTGACTAGAGTTGACTTTACAATTAAAGAGGTATGGGGAAGAACTACTTAGAGCACAGACACTAGGCAACCGCTTTGATTAATTCAGTCATGCCATTTTGCTGCTCTGGGGTTTGAACTCACCTTTGGGACTAATGTAAAGTCTATCTGAAGCACTCAGTGTTCAGTTGGGTAAACACAAACAACTCTAGTTATTTCTGGCAGGAAGACATTTAATAAAGAAAACTTGAAGCCCATACATCTTTCAACAAGGCCATTTGTAAGAGACTACTGCCAGCAACTTCAGATAGTCACAGGAATTCTAAGAACTTTTACAGGTATTGGAAAACCAAGGACAATGATGCTACAGGTTTAGAAGAATGTTCAGCAGCCACTATGGTTCCTCCTGACTAGGTCCACCCACCGAAACATGGTGCCAGGAAGAGCCTCGATTCTTCATGCCTTCTCTGGTTTCTACAGCTTGCAAAACAGAGTGACATGCTAAGATTTCAGTTGAAGGCTGTGAACTTGATTCAGACACTAACGAGCTTTCATAATAGTGGGGCACATTTAGAACAATGCCTTCCCTATAGTTAAAGTTCAAGAAATGTTAGCTGACATTACAGTGTCTGGGTTGCGTGAGCCAGGAATTTAACAATTACTTGCTTCCTAATTGCTGAATCCAAAGGCTGTTCTTTCACTTGAATATTGATGCATTCATACATATATCATCTATTCATTATGCATTTTTTAACTGTCTACCATATAACAGGACGTATGCTTGTTGCTAGGCATGCAGTGGTAAAAGAAGCACTTGCTTCAAAATTTCAGAGCATCCAGGTCAAAGGGAGATGAATTCTTATTCTTACTTATTTTTTTAAAAAAAACTTAATTGCCTTTTCCCTTCCCCCATTCCTTCTCTCTGTTTGGACTACAAGGAGAATTGCCCTGGAAAAAGAATTGGTATGAATACCTATTTTTATTAATTTAATTTAATTTTTTTACGTATTTACTTTACATCCTGCTCAATGCCCCCTCCCAGTGACCCCCTCCCACAAATCTTCCACCACCATCCCTCCAATTCTCCTCTAAGTGGGTGAGGGGCCCCTGGGTATCCCCTCACCTGGAATGTCAAGTCTCTGTGAAACTAGGCACTTTTTCTCCCACTGACACCAGACAAGGCAACCCTGCTAGTAGAACGTATCCCATATACAGGCAACAGCTTTTGGGATAGCCCCCATTCCAGTTCAGGATGTACATGAAGATGAAGGTGCACATCTGCCATATATGAGCAGGGAGACCTAGGTCCAGTTCGTGTATGTTCTTTGGTTGGTGGTTCAGAATCTGAGAGCCACAAGGGTTCAGGTTAGTTGACTCTATTGATCTTCTTGTGGAGTTCCTATCCCCTTTGGGGTACACAATCCTTCCTCTTATTCTTCCATAAGAGTCCCCAAGCTCCATCCACTGTTTGGCTGTGGGTGTCCATATCTGATTCAGCTTCTGGGTAGTAGAGCCTCTCAGAGGACAGCCCATGCTAGGCTCCTGTCTGCAAGCATAACAGAGTATCATTAATAGTGTCAGGGATTGATGCTTATCCATAGAATGGGTCTCAATTTCAGCTAGTTATTGGTTGGCCATTCCTGCAGTCTCTGCTCCTTCTCCCATGCCTGCATTACTTGTAGATAGGATAAATTTTGGGTTGAATATTTGGTGGGTGGGTCCATGTCTCTATCACTCCACTGGGGCTCCTGTCTGGCTACAGGATGCGGCCTCTTCAGGTTCCATATCCCCAATGTAGTGAGTCACAGCTAAGATAACCCTCATTGATTCTTGGGCACCTTCTTTATTCCAGGTCTCTGACTCATCCTGGAAATGCCCCCCCCACCTCCTCACCCCCATCAGTTGCAGATTTCCATTCTTTTTCATGAGCATCTAGCCATCTCTCCTGTCCTTCCCACATCTGATCCTGAATACCCCGTTCTCCTTCCCATCCACTGTCCCTGCCAGTTATCTCTCCCCATTTGCCTGTTATGATATGACTATTTTATTTCTCCTTCTAAGTGAGATTCGAGCTTTCTTGCTTGGGCCTTCCCTCTTGCTTAATTTCTTTGAGTCTATGGAGTATAACATGTTGCCTATATTTTATGGCTCATATCCACTTATAAGTAAGTATATAGCATGTATGTCCTTTAGGGACGATAGTCTCAAGTTTCATACATTTGCTTGCATAATTCATGATACCTTGGTTTTTAATAGCTGAATAGTATTCCATTGTGTAGATATACCACATTTTCTTTATCCATTCTTCAGTTGACAGACAATTTAGGTTGTTTCCAGTTTCTGGCTATTGTGAATACAGCTGCTATGATCGTAGTTGAGTAAGTGTCTTTGTGAGTTGTAGGTCTTGAGGTAGTATTTCCGCTTTTCTGAGAAAATGCCAAATTGATTTCCAATGTGGTTTTATGAGTTTGCACTCCTACCAGCAATGGAGGAGTGCTCCCCTTGTTCTACATTCTCACCAGCACGTGCTATCTCTTGGATTTTTTTTTTTTTTATCTTAGCCATTCTGATGCATGTAAGATGGGATCTGAGAGTTGTTTTAATTTTCGTTTCCCTGACGACTAAGGACTTTGAACATTTCTTTAAGTGCTTCCAGGCCATTCTAGAGTCCTCTTTTGAGAATTCTCTGTTTAGTTCTGTGCCCCATTTTTTAATTGCATTTTTTGGGTTTTTGGTATGTAACTTCTTGAATTCTTTGTAAATTTTGGATGTTAGCCCTCTGTCAGATGTAGGGTTGGTGAAGATCCTTTTCCAATATGTGGGCTGCTGATTTGTCCTATTGACAGTGTCCTTTGCATTATACTAGTTTTGCAGATTGGCACAGAAACAGCCAGGTTGATCAATGGAATCAAATCAAAGACTCAGAATTAAACCCATACACCTATGGACACTTGAGTTTGGATAAAGAAGCCAAAGTCATTCACTGGAAAAATGAAAGCATCTTTAACAAACGGTGCTGGACTAACTGAATGGCTACATACAGAAGAATAAAAATAAATCCATACTTATCACACTACATAAAACTCAAGTACAAGTGGATCAAGGAACTCAACATAAAACGAGAAACACTAAATTTCATAGAAGAGAAAGTGGAAAATACCCTTTAATGAATTGATGCACGAGACAAGTTCCTGAAGAGAATACTAATGGCTCAGGCTCTAGGATCAACACTTGATAAATGGGAATTCTGAAAGCTGTAGTTTACCTGTTCTATATTCTAGGAGGATGGAGACCATTCCAGGGTGAGGCCTTACTGTGTATTGCCATTCACTCAGGCTTTCTCTGTGGGAACTCCAAGCATGTAGTCTCATGGAGTAAAGAGCTAAGCGACTGGGATATCAAGGGCACAGTAGATTGCTAGACTGACTAGTTCCAATGAAAAAGATTTTTGCCCTCATTTCCTGCCTGTTGGTGGGAGGGATGCTGTTTTCAATTTGTGACTCCTCTATCTCCTCCCTGGTACCAATAAATTAGGACCACCCCCTATCCTGACTGAAGAATATTTGTTGGATGTTGGAGTAGGTTGTGTATGATATTTTACCGACACCTGATATCTTCCTAAAGTAAATAGTTGATTATCTTAATATCTAGGAGTGAAAAGTGTCATATATATAGTAACAGTTTGATAATGGTGTTTAGCAATTTCAAAAATGTAATTTAAAAATTAATGATTTTACTTAAATTAACTCCTCCATTGAATTGAATCATAAAATTTTAGGGCTTGACTTATTCAAATAGTGTCTAAATTTTGTCTGCTTGTAAACTTGTTGGATATAATAGCCAGAAAAATGTTAAGTAATAATGGTGTTGTGTTTTTGTCTGGCTTGTGAATTTCAAGCTAAAGTTTATAGGATCTGTAGCCATGGAAGCTGTGCAGTCATATATATTTGAAAAAAAAAAGTTGTACAGTCGTAAGTTACTTTTCTGTTGCTTTGACAATATACCATGACCAAGGTAACTTATAAAAGAAAGTATTTAATTAGAGATTTGCTTGCAGTTTAAGAAAGTGAGTCCATGTGCATCTTGGTGGTGGGCATAGCAGCAGACCAGCAGTCATGACACTGGAACGCTAGCTAAGAGATTACTTTCAGATCAGCAATTTGGAGGCAAAAGTGTATTCACCTTATTGGATACCTTCTCTCCCTCCTCTTCCTTCTCCAATAGTAATGTGCATAATGACTGTTTCTGGCTGAGTCTAGGAAAGCACATTAACAGCAGAACATCATGACGAAGTGGAAAAAGCGTCATCAAATCTGTGCTCTGGTCAGGTTTCTCTGCTTAATGAGCTATGAAATTCTGGGTGAATCACTTAACCTCTCTGGACTGCATCTGTCAAAAAAGAGAAAATATATCCCTTAACCTACTTCACAGAATGGATGAAAGATCAAACAAGATCATAGATATTCAGAGTTGAAAATTAAAAGCATATTACACATGCTACAGGGTTGTATTATCATTATCCTCAAGTTTAAACCTTAGATCACTTACTTCTTTACCCTTGAAAAACCTTTTCACACATTGAGTTTTATCAAGTCCTGCTCTGAAGTGTCTCCCCAATTTATTCTTCCCATCTACCCTCAGTGTTTCTATTCTGGTTCATGGGTCCATCGCTGCTTATCAGTACAATCATTATAGTCTCATAACTAATTTTTTTCTTGTCCAGACAAGAAAATAATGATCCAGTCAACATCTCCAAGGTGACTTTTAGAAGGAAAATCTCATTGTGTTACTGCTTGCTCCCTATAATCCTTCTCTAAAAGTAGAGACTTCTAGTGACTCCTTGCTGCTTATAAAATCTACAACAAGGATTAAGACCACGTCTAGCTTCTGCATCCTCAATAGGCACTTCATCTGTGCAGAAAATGATATTCTCTCTGAAACTTTTTTCCAATACTGTTCTTGTATGTATGGTTCTGTCCTGCAGTGCACTTCCTACCTTCTCTACCTAGCTAATCTCGTTCATCTTGCAAAACCCAAATTGCACACCATTTCTTCAATGGCTTCCTTTCCAGAGCTCAGTACGTGCTGCTTGATGCAAGATGGGTGATTTTATCCCATATTATTTGTCTAAAAGTATTTTGTTTGATCCTCAGTTCAGCTCTTTCATTCATGTTTTTTAAAACTGGGTTGTTTTAGAATGCTAATCCACAATTAGATTGTAAGCATCTTGCAAACAGGAGCTTTGCATTACAAATCTGTCTCCCAGTAGTGCTGGTTCCTGGCACAGATGCAAGCCTTAGTTAAAAGCACAAATGGTAATGCAATGCCTTATAGACCATCTGTGAGAAAAGGTAGTTTATTTAAAAATCTCCAAGCTGTTGCAGACTAACAGTTTACATAGTAAAATAAAAATATCACAGCAATGCCAAGTCACGTTGAAGTTACTGCTTGTTCTCAATTCTCTCCTCAGTGTGTACATTTTCAGCACCTTTCAGTTAGGATTGCAAAGATGCCTTGTTCTTTCCTCCAAAAATCCGTTATCTAAGTTGTCAATTTTGACAAGAATGCACATGAAATAATAATCAAGTGCATCATATATTCACAGCATAACTGGGCTGGAAGACAATAAAATAAAACTATTGTGATTAGACACATGCACTGGTGACATAAATTAGCAGAGCAGTAAAGGACAGGGTGGAAGACTCTATTGCAATAGTGACAGTTTATATGGGAACTCAAACTAATCTATGCACACTTTAGGGAAAAGTAACATTTACAGAAAGTACTCAAATCAAAGATAACTAAGACCCAGTGGAGGAAACCAGGGAAACAATGAGGGCAGGAGGTACTTCGTTTATCATTGTTTACATACTTTCATTTACCTGAGTGCTCAATTAAAAGTTTTCATAGGATCCCAATAGACTTTGGGCACTCCTCCTTCCATATTCATTCATTATCTTCTTGAGTTACTGAGTTAGGAACTCTTCCAAGAAATGGGGACATTCTGACTAATCATCCTTAAAATGGCTCTTCTCCCTGACAAATTAGGAGGAGAAATGTAGTTAATGATGTTAGTTAAGTTTTATCATTGTCACTAATGAAGTCTTGGAATTACTAGGCAAAAGCTACATCTATTTTAATGACAGAAATAATGTTCCCAAACGCATGTCTGCAACCTCATCACTCAAGAGGAAAAGACACAAAGACCATTGCGGTTTCCAGCCTACTCTATCCAGTAAATTCAAGAGCAGTTTGGGATGTGTAACAAAACCCTGTCTCCAAAGGAAGATCTAATAAAGAATCAGGGCGGAGGAGGCAGGCAGGAAAGAAGAAGGAAAGAGCGAAGGAAGGAAGGAAGGGAGGGAGGAAGGGAGGGAGGGAGGGAGGGAGGGAAGAAAAAAAAAGAAAGAAAAGAGCTCTTCAGGCTGCAAGTTGATAATGGGATTTAGCTGTTTTTTAGTGATTTTGTCCCTGAAATTTCTTCAATTAAATAAATGACTTCTTAACAGTGAGTCCATACCATGTTCATTCTTTTGTGACTGCGTTACTTCTCTCAGGATGATATTTTCAAGATCCATCCATTTGTCTACGAATTTCATGAAGTCATTGTTTTTAATAGCTGAGTAGTATTTCATTGTGTAAATGTACCACATTTTCTGTATCCATTCCTCCGTGGAGAGACATCTGGGTTGTTTCCAGCTTTTGGCTATTATAAATATGGCTATTATGAACATAGTGGAACATGTGTCTTTATTACATGTTGGAGCATCTTCTGGGTATATTCCCAGGAGTGGAATAGCTGGGTCCTCAGGTGGTATTATGTTCATTTTTCTGAGGGTCTGCCAAACTGATTTCCAGAGAGGTTGTATCAACTTGCATTCCCACCAGCAATGGAGGACTGTTCCTCTTTCTCCACATCCTCTACAACATCTGCTGTTACCTGAGTTTTTGATCTTAGCCATTCTGACTGGTGTGAGATGAAATCTCAGGGTTGTTTTGATTTGCATTTCCCTGATGACTAAGGATGTTGAACATTTCTTTAGGTGCTTCTCAGCCATTCGAGTTTCCTTAGGTGAGAATTCTCTGTTTAGCTCTCTTCCCCATTTTTTGGCAGGGTTATTTGGTTCTCTGGAGTCTAGCTTCTTGAGTTCTTTGTATACATTGGATATTAGCCCTCTATTGGATGTAGGATTGGTAAAGATCTTTTCCCAATCTGTAGGTTGCTGTTTTGTCCTATTTACAGTGTCCTTTGCCTTACAGAAGCTTTGTAATTTTATGCGGTCCCATCTGTCAATTCTTGACCTTAGAGCACAAGCCATTGGTGTTCTGTTCAAGAACTTTTCCCCTGTGCTCATGTGTTCGAGACTCTTCCCCACTGTCACTTCTATTAGATTCAATGTATCTGGTTTTATGTGAAGGTCCTTGATCCACTTGGACTTGAGCTTTGTACAGGGAGATAGGAATGGATCAATTCGCAATCTTCTACATGAAGACCACCAGTTGAACCAGCACCATTTGTTGAAGATGCTGTCTTTTTTCCACTGTTAAGTGGTTATTAGCCCAAAAGTTTGAAATACCCAAGAGTCACTTCACAGCAACAGTAGGGCTGATTGTGAGGTCACAGATGGAGGACTTAGAGAAAAGACTGAAGGAGCTGAGGGAGTTTGCATCCCCAGGGAGGCAGCAACAGTAGCAACTGGACTGACCACTGATACTCCTGGAGACTGATCCACAACCAAAGAATACACATGGAGGGACCCATGGTGCTGGCCACAAATGCAGCAGAGGAGGGTCTTGTTATCCATCAGGGGGAGGAGAGGCCCTTGAGCCTGAGGGTGTTAGATTCCCCAGTATAGGAGAATGCCAAGGAGGGAAGATGAGAGTGGGTAGGTGGGTGGGAGATTACCCCCATAGTGGAAGAGGGAGAGGGAGGGAATGGGGAGGTTCCAAAGGGGAGATCTGTAAAGGGGGAAACATTTGAAATATAAATAAAATATAAAAAATAAAAAAATAAAAGACTTCTTGAAATGATGATAAATAGATTGAAAGATAGCTCAAGAGAATGGCTAAAGTTCATGTCTCCTCCCTTTGTCTATATTTGAAACCATTTGAGATACTCCTTTATCTGTCAATTTTAAAAGATAACATTGTTGGCTAGAGCAATCTTGGTTGGCAGTTATTTACTTTCAGTGTTGGAATTACATCATTCATTGCTTTCCTGGCCCTTAGCTTTGCCAGTGAGAAATCTGATGCTATTCTAATATGCTTGTCTTTGTAAGCAAGATGATGTTTTAGCCTAATAGCTTTTAGTATTGTTTATTGTTTTGTGTTGTTGATGTCCTGAATACACTATGTTGTAGAGATGTGTATTTTCTTCCACGTCACTTTAAAGTTATAAATGTCTCATGTGTTTAGATGTTTAATCATCTTCTATATTTGAAATTCTCTCCATTGTGTTTTCCTTGACTGTACATCTACAACTTTGTTTTTGGCTCAGTTATTTCTTCTACGAAATAGATATTTACGTTTCCTCTCTGTTTCCCAAACATTTGAGACATCATGATATTATTTTGTCTATCTTATTGAGGTTGGAATATAGTACTTCCTTGGCTTTGGCATCTAGCCCTTTTCTTACTTTTTCATGTCAATTGATTCCTTTTAAACTGTTGTTAATATTTTTTATTTGATCCATTGAGTTTTTCATTTCCATTTAGTTATTTTCTAAATCTCAACTGGATTTATAATTTTTTCTTCTGCATTTCTGGCTCTTTATTCCATAGTGTTGATTTTTTTTTAAATCTATTTTGTTGACTTTTATGTAGCTGACATTTATCTTCAAGCCTTGGATTGAGTTGTTACTTACATCTTTTCTGAGGTCACTAATAAGTTTTCCTAGTAAACTTCTGAAATCTTCACCTGACATTGCACCAATATCATTATATTTGAACTCAATAGTTTAGTATAGTGGGCTGGGGAAGGTGACTCGGAAGAAGTTAGGAGCATTGAGTTTGCATCCAGAGGACAGGGGTTCAATTCCCAGCATCCATACTGTGACTCACAACCATCTATAACTCCAGGTCCAGGATATCCATGACCTTCATCTGGCCTTCATGTACCTGTATGCATGTGGTGTTCAGACACATTCAGGCAAGCAATTACACATAAAGTAAAATTTAAATGCTTTTAAAGTATATATAATCGATAAGGCACGTGAGGTAGGAAAAATTTTTAAAAGTGATGTATTTGGAACAACTGTTTTCTTGGTTCTCAAAAATTAGAGACTGCCAGCTATATGTTCTTGGATATTTGTTGATATCCTGGACTCTTGTCTTTTCTGTTTTATGCTTGTGTTGGGTCCATATTGGACTAGTATTTTATATCAACCCTAACTCCCCTTAATTTATTAACGTCCCTTCTTTGAGCATCAACAATTTCTGTTGGTCACTAAGCTTTGCAGTCTTTGGGTGAGGCAGATTCTCCAAACTTTTGAACTTTCCCAAATCGCAATGCTTACAAAGATTAATCTATCTTAGTGTGACTCCCAAATGTATGGTAATGACAGAAGCAATCATGCTGCCTAGAACTGTACAGGCAGAGAAGCTGTGGTATACTTTCAAGACACATTAGTTATTAATTTTCCTTCTGGGTGACTGTGTCTGTGGATTTCAGGAGACTGCTGGAGTAGTTGAAGGGTTCTAAAGCAACAAGGCAGACAAGTGGCTTCAAGTTGACACTGTTGTTGATCTCAGTCTTAGGGCTAACAAATTTCAGGTTTGTTTTCAACTGATGAAAGGTCCTTTAGGGTGCCTAGGGAAGAGATACGCACATTACTGCCTGAATCCAGCCCACCATAAACTGTTTTGAAATTTGCTGTCATATGGCTTTCTTGCTGCTTTTCATCTTCGAGCTGTTACAACACGAAATCAAGCTACCTGATTTGTGACTTCTCCCTCTTCTGGGCCTCCAGGGTAACTCAGTTTTAAATAAGAGGTTCACTCTTAAAGTGGCAGTGATACACTGTTCTCTGAAGCATACAGAATAACAAAATGATATACCTCTCCACAAGAGAAATGCCTGCATTATCAAAACCTGCAAGTAGAATCTGTGCTTGTGAACACTGTAAACTTGTCTTGGAAATACTGTTGACTTTCTTTTCATCATGGCCACCTGGTTTACCTTTGGATGAGGGTGCTGTGGAGCTGCATAGGTAAAGCTATATTTGCCTTTGTTTATTCTCATTATTTTTACTATTATGTCATTTGCCCCCGATTCTACCTCAGTGACTTTTTAAAGCCTTTCCCTCTTTTCTTTGTTTTAGGTAGCGTCTCCTGTTTCTTATTCCAATTCTTCTTTACCAGATCAGATAGAATCACTTAAATACACCATGTTTTAGAAAATGGAATGCTTTAAAAAATAACAGCAACTAATGAGTACACTGCTTGAAACTCCAATGAGGCTGGTTCTATAGCTATTTCACCTTTACAGATCAGAAAACTAGTATGCAAACACTGAGAGCAAACTGGGAAGTGACATTCTTGAATCCTGTTGTGATCTGATGCTCCTCACTACCACTCATGCTGCTTCATCTGGGGAACAGAAGAAGACAATTTGCCAGCATTCTTTAAATTTGGATTGAAAGTGAAATTCTTGAATATTCTTGTAAAACAAAGCTATGAATGATAGGTAACTGAACTGGGAAAGCCTTCACTGGGAGATTTGTGTAAAGAAAAAGCCTGAAGTGTGTCCAAAATATTTCCCCAAAAAGATTTTATTTTATTTTTTAAAAGAAACTGTTAATATGTGTGTGGGAATCTCTACATATGTCTAGCTAGCTTTGCAAGATTCTGGCTTTCACAGTGCTAAAACACTGAATTATTCAATACAAAAATGTGGTTGATCTGATGAGACTCACTCAGATCATCTAAACACACAAAAATGTGTTGTTTTCCAGCTTTTAAACCTTCAAGGTTAAAAGATACTGGGAACTATATAAAAGCTAAGGTTTCTTGATTAAACTTAATATACCTTTCAAGCTTAAAGTGTTAGTTCCCCCTTAAAACATAAGGGCCCAGAAACCCCATTACTATACCAGTCTTAAGAAATTATGGTTATAGGGTCACCAATGCATAAAGATAAGATATTTTGGTTATCAATTACTATCTCAAACTAATTCAATTCCAAAAGACTTCTCATATTTACTCTCTTTTCTGATTCCAAACCTAAGAGAATATATAGAACAAACGAAGACTTCAGAAACAAACAAAATTCTCACTGTAGAACATGATAGCAATCCTTCTAGGCTCTGCTCCCAGTTACCTGGCAATAGCCAGGTATGCCTGACTCACTATAAAAGGAGCTGAATACTCCCTTCTCCTTCTCTTACTCTCTTACCCTTTCTATCCCTTCTCCATGAATTTATGGCCAGCCTCTTCTATCCTCTCTCTCCTCTCTCTCTGACTTTCTCTGTCTCTACTCTCACCTCAACTCCCATCCCTATGCTATAAATGAACTCTCATATTATATCTGTCATATGGCTGGTACCTCAGGGGGAAGGGATGCCTCAGCATGGGCCTGAGGAGGCATCCCCTTCCACATCACCATATTGTGCCTCTACCAAACATATCCTGGTTCTCATTTTCTTTCTTTCTTATAAAATACAACAGAATGATGCTGCCTGGTAAGTAGAAATGTCCCTAGGTGTTACACCACACCTAAATACATTCTTTGATTTTTCTACCCTTTATTCTTATTACTATTTAGAACTCCTTCAATTATCATCAAGTTTTATTGAGAATCCTATTATAATTACACATTTTATGAGCAGCTTGTGCAGTGGTTTGAATAGGTTTGGCCTCCATAGACTCATATGGTTGAATGTTTGGACCATAGGGAGTGACACTTAGGAAGTGAGGTGCGTCCTTGTTGAAATAGGTTTGGCCTTGTTGAAGGAAGTGTGTCACTGTGTGGTGGGCTTTGAGGACTCCTAGTCTTTATCTGGCTGCCTTTGGATCATGATGCAGAACTTTTGGCTACTTGTTATCTGCCTGGATGCTGACATGTTTCCTGCTATAATGATAATGGACTGAACCTCTGAAACTGTAGGCCAGCCCCAATTAAAAGTTGTCCCTTAAAGTGTTACCTTGGTTACATTGTCCCTTCACAACAATGAAACCCTAACTAAGACTGCTTGTCTGTAACTATCTTCTTTCTTTTGACATATGCAGTCTTTCCTAATTAAAGAATCCAAGAAGATTATCTATACCATTAGGGTAGATGATGCTTCTGGCTGACAAACCCTTAGGAAACATCTTATCATCTACATAATTCCCTAAGCCCTCATCAGTTAGCAGCCATGAATCTCCAAAAATGCTGACATGTGACTAAATCATGATAGAGATAGTAGAGATTATCTAGAAAAAAATTTGATTATATTTACAAACTTGTCCAAGAGAGCATTGATAATCAATAGGCCTAAACCAAAGTCAATAAAAATTTTGGTAGATGAGTAAAGGTAAAAATAAATGATTCTGATTCTATCTACAATAACCTCTGGTCATCATTTCCTCCCAAACATCTATCATTAAAAAA
Source organism: Rhynchomys soricoides (assembly GCA_019843965.1). Lineage (NCBI taxonomy): Eukaryota > Metazoa > Chordata > Mammalia > Rodentia > Muridae > Rhynchomys > Rhynchomys soricoides. The sequence goes on from JADRCH010007304.1 coordinate 344,944, forward strand.
GGGAAAATTATAGAGCCTTAAAAAGGCAAGATATTGAGGTTTCCTTCTAAATTACAGGATGTGAGCAAAGGGTGAATATTATAAGATATTGATTATTTCTCATCATTAATTTTTTATCATCCAAACCATATTTTTCCTTTACTTGAATACAATTTCAGATATAGCAATTTCTTTATATTGTGTAAGACAAGAGAAAAATAAAACATGTGGATTCATTCAACAAACAGATTAAAGTTAGGCATGCTATGAGGTGGTAGAAGTAAGCCATTGTGCAAAATAGTTGAGGCCTAAAGAGCTAAGGGTCTCTTGGAATAGCATTAGCCTGAGATAAGGGTACACAACCAGAATATCTCATCTTTATGAATTGATAACACTATAATCATAATTTCCCAAGACTGTTATAGGAATAGGGTTTTGGACCTACACATTTTAATTGGAACTAAACTTTCAAGATTGAAGAATATTAAGTTTAGTCAGAAAGCCTTAGTTTGTATATAGTTCCACGTGTCTTATTGCCATGAAGATATTTGAAACAAATCATGTTAATACAGTGTAGCTCAGTGGTAGAGAGAGAGAGAGAGAGAGAGAGAGAGAGAGAGAGAGAGAGAAACTTCTACTTTCCTTGTGATAATTTGAATAAGAAATCTCCTCTGTAGATATCCTGACTGGTGGCACTGTTGAGGAAGTTATGAGACCTGTAGAAGGAGGAGTATTGTAGGAAGTACGTCACTGTGGGTGGAATTTGAGGGTTAATAATCTCACCTCATTTCTACATCACTCTTTCTGCCTGCAGCATGGGGATAAAGATATGATCTCTCAGTTTCCTGCTCCTGTTGTCATGTCTCCTCTACCACGTGGACTCTTCCTGTGGAACTAACGCATGCCCAAACTAACTTCTTCATGACTGCATGTTGTTTTATCACAACAATACAAGAGTAACTAAGGCACTTCTGAACCTTACAATATAGTAAAAGTGCAAAACTGAATATTCACATAAATATAAAAACTGATATGATAAAGGTAATTCAAGGAAATGCTATTATATGTGAATGTTTGTAAAAAGAAGATGTTTTTAAGTTAGGAAAGGAGAGATTTATCTTTTAGTAAAACCACTTAATAAGAGATATTAATAATGATTATGGACTCACCAAGAGAAGAACAGGAGAAAACTATTCACAAAAGAGAGAATAATGTACAAATCCTGAAGATGGAAATACACTTACAAGAGTTTATGAAAAGATTACAGTAAACCCAAGAAAGGAGACAGTCCAATACAAGGTTGGGAATCAGATAATTTAACATCTTGCATATCTTGTTAAATACTTTTAATTTTATTCTAAGTGAAATTAAAATAAGTTTTAAATTTTTTTATGTTTTCATGTAATATAAATAACTTTCCTTATATCAAAACTAGATTAATTTCTCACATAATGTAACCTATTACACTCTTCCCTCCCATTAGTTCTCCCTTCCCTACTCCCATCTGGACCGACTACCTTTCTGTCTCTTCTTAAAAAAAGAACAGACTTCTAAATGATAATAATAAAAATACAACAACATAAAACAAAATCTAACCCACTGAAGTTGGATAGGACAAACCAATGTAAGGAAAGGAGTGTAAGAGAAGGCACAAGAATCAGAGACCCACTTATTAGCACACTCTGAATCCCATAAAAACGCTAAGCTAGAAACCATGATATAAGCACAGAGGAATTGGTGCAGACTCTTGGGAGCCCATGCTTGCACCTTCAGTCTCCATGAAGTCATATGAACTTTTCTAGTGTTAATTGAGAGAGCCTTGTTCTCCTGGAGTCCCTCATCCTTTCTAGCCTTTGCATTTTTTCTGCCTTCTGTTCCATGGGGTTCTCTTAGCTCTATGGGGATGAATTTAATAGAGAAACCACATTTAGAGCTGAGTCTGGCTGTGGGTCTCTGTATTTGTTCTCACCTGCTGCAGCAGGAAGCTTTTCTGAAAATGGTTGAATAAAGCACAGGTCAATGAGTTTCACGGAATGTTGTTAGTTTCATCACTCTGTTTTTGTTTTGTTTTAAGACCAGTTATACTATACCACAGGTCCAAAGACTATCTAATCTCAGGTTCTTGGTCACCCAGGCAGTGTCAGGTAATTTGTTCCATCTCATGGAGTGGGGCCTTATCTCATTGGAAATTGGTTAGCTACTCCCACCAACTTTGTGCCACTAGTAACTTAGCATATATTGCAGGCAAGAAACCAGTGAAGATCAAAGATTTTGTGTCTCGGTTAGTGTTTGTGTTTGTTTTTGTGTTTTTTCTTTCTTTTCTTCTCTTGGTAGTGTGCAGAATATATTTGTGTACCAAAGACACTAGAAAATAGGCATCCATTTGCTGTCAAGTTGTGGAGAGCAACTTATTGTCTTGATAACAATCTGGGTTGCTGCAGATTCTCATGGGATTCCTTTGGTCAACAACTAAATCATATGCAACTCAACTTCAATACTGGAAGCTTTGTTTGGTGATAAGACATAGCTAGTTGGGACTCTGTCTCTACCAGTATTTGGCATATTTTGTTAGGTTGACTTCATAAATGAATGTATTTTAGAAAGTTTGTAGTGTATTAGGTTTTCCCACTACACTTCAAATGCTACATCATTCTCTCTCTCTCTCTCTCTCTCTCTCTCTCTCTCTCTCTCTCTCTCTCTCCCTCTCTCCCTATGTATCCTATTGCTCATTCTCCCCACTTATATGACCTTTCCGTTCTAGCCATACCCCCATGTATTCATTATTATCTATTCTATTTTTGTTTCCTAACAAGATCTGCTTCCACTAGATCCTTACTCTCAACCTACTCTTTGTGTCTCTATGGATTGTAGCTGGTTATCATTGACATAAATTTGATACCATACCATATTTTTGTTTCTGTATCAGGAATACCTTACTCTGGATAATTTTTTCTAGTTCTGTCCATTTATTTGTAAATTTCATGATGTCACTTTTTAAATGGCTTAGCAGTACTCCATTGTGTACAGGCCCTACATTATCTGTTCTTCTCTTGTCAGACATCTAGTTTGTCTCCAATTTCTGGCTGTTGTGAATAGATTAGCCATGAGCATGGTTGAGGAAGTGTCTTTGTGGTAAGATGAAGAATCTTTGGGTATGTGCCCATGAGTGGTATAGCTGGATCTTGAGGTAGATTGATTACCAATGTTCTGAGGAACCTCTACTCAGATTTTCATAGTGGTTGTATGTGTTTGTGCTCCTGGCAGCAATGCATGAATGTTACTCTTATTTTACATCGTCACCAGCACTGTGTTACTGATCTTAGCCATTCTAACAAATATAAGATGGAATTTCAGAATAGTTTGGATTTGCATTTTCCTGGTGGCTGAGAATGCTGATCATTGCTTTAACTGTTTCTTGGCCAATTGAATTTCCTCTATTGAGAATTCTTTGTTCAGATCTGTTTAAATATATTGTTTATCTTTTGAAATCTAGTTTCTTGAGTTCTTTATATATTTTATATATTAGTCCTCTATCAAATGTGGAGGTGGCAAAAATCTTTTCCCATTCTGTGGTCTGTGGATTTGTCTGAATGATAGTGTTCCTAGCCTTACAGTAGCTTTTCAGTTTCATGAGGTTCCATTTATTGTTGATCTTAGTGCCTGCACTATTGGTGTTCTGTTCAGAGTCTCTTTTCCTATGCCATTAAGTTCAAGATTATTTCCCACTTTCTCTTCTATCCTGTTCATTGTATCCAGTTTTATATTGAGACCTCCAATCCATTTGAGGTTGAGTTTTGTGCAGGGTGATTAGTATGAATCTATTTACATTCCCCTCCATGCACCATCCAGTTTGATCTGCACCATTTGTTGAAAGTGCTTTTTCCAATGTGTATTTCTGGCCTCTTTATTAATAATCAGGTATACATAGTTATGTGTATTTATGTCTGGGTCTTCAATTCTATTCCATTCATTATTGTGCTGTACCATAGCTCTTTAATACAATTTGAGGTCAGGGACAAGTCTACCTCCAGCAGTTCTTTTAGTACTCAGGCTAGTTTTTAGCTATCTTTTTTTCCCACATTAAGCAAAATATTGTCTTTTAAAGATTTGAAAAGAGGGGGCTGGAGAGATGGCTCAGTAGTTACAAACACTGTTCTTCCAGGGGTCCTGAGTTCAATTCCCAGCAAACACATGGTGGCTCACAATCCTCTCTAATGGGATCTGATGCCTTCTTCTGGTGTGTCTGAAGACAGCTACAATGTACTCATATACATAAAATAAATAACTAAATCTTTAAAAAGATCTGTAAAGAACTATCTTGGAGCTGGGCATTGGTGGCACATGCCTTTAATCCCAGCACTTGGGAGTCAGAAGCAGGTGAATTTCTGAGTTCCAGGTCAGCCTAGTCTACAGAGTGAGTTCCAGGACAACCAGGACTATACAGAGAAACCCTGTCTTGAAAAATCAAAAAAACCTTTGGGTCTTTGACTTCTTACTTTCCTATTTGTACCATTGTGATGTCCTACAGTTGTCTTATTGCTCTAGCCAAGACATCAAGTATTAAATTGAATAGATGTCTTAGGGTTTCTATTGCTGTGAAGAGACACCATAACTACAGCAGCTCTTATAATGAAAAGCATTTAATTGGTGTTGGCTTATAGTTCAGAGGTCTAATAGTTATAGTTATAGTAGGAAGTGTGCCAGCACACAGGCAGACAGGGTGCTGGAAATGTAGCAGAGAGTTCTACATATAGATTGACGGGCTGCAGAAAGAGAGAGTGAGCCACTTGTCCTTGCTTGGGATTCTGAAACCTTAAAGCCTACACCCTGTGACACACTTCCTCCAACAATGCTGTACCTACTCCAATAAGACCAATCCTCCAATAATGCCACTCCCTATGAATCTATGGGTCATTTTTTTTTTATTCCAACCACCATAGTAGGTATAGAGAGATTGGATAACCTTGTCTTGTTCCTGATCTTATTGGAAATGCTTTGAGTTTCTCTACATCTAGGTTGATATTGGCTATGGAATTGCTATCAATGCCCTTCATTATTTCAAGGTATGTCCCTTATATTCTTAGTCTTTCTAGGATTTTTGTTATGAAAGAATGCTCAATATTGCCAAGGCCTTTTCTTTATTTAATGAGACATTTGTTTTTAATATTACAGTCTATAGGCAGATTACTTTTATGAATTTACATATGTTGAAATACTACTACATCTCTGAGATGAAGCCTATTTGATCATGGTGAATAATCATTTTTCTGTGTTCTTGAATTAAATTTGTAAGTATGTTATTGAGAATATTTGAATCTGTTTACACAAGGGATATTGATCTATAATTTTCCTTCTTTGTTGTCTTTGTGTGGTTAACATAGCAGCATAATTGTGGCCTCTTTGTAAGAGTTAGACAATGTTCCTTTTAGATGTCTATTATAACTCTGTGCTGAATCCATCTGGCCATGAGGGTTTTTTTTTTTTTTTTTTTTTTTTTTTTTTGGGGGGGCGAGGTGGCCGTGGGGTTTTTTTTTTTTTTTTTTTTTTTTTTTTTTGTGGGAGGAAGGGGTAGTGAGTGGTATACTTCTAATTACTGCATTTATTTCACAATGGGTTATAGGTCTCTAAAAATTGATTATCTGACCTTGATTTAACTTCAATAGGTCATATGTATCCTATAAATAGATATTATTTATTTATTTTAGGTTTTTCTATTTGGTAGAGTACAGACTTTTAAAGCATGTCATTATGATTCTATGAATTCCCTTGGTGTTTGTTGTGATGTTTCCATTTTAATATCTAATTTTATAAAATTAAATCTTCTTTCTGTAGCTTTTTAATAATTTGGCTAAGGTTTTATCCATCTACTTGTCTTTCTCAAAGAACCAATTCTTTGTTTCATTGGATTTTTTTGTTTGTTTGTTTGTGTGTATTGGTTTTGTCTGTTTGCTTTAATTTTATTGATTTCAACTCTGAGTTTGCTTACTTATTACAGTCTACTCATTTTGGGTGTTATTTATTCTTTTTGTTCAGGTATTCTGTTATCTTATTAGTATATGATCTCTTAATTTTTTTTGTAGGCACTCGGTGCTGTGAACTTCAATCTTAGAATCACCTTCACTATGGCCCATAGGATTAGTGATGTTGCATGTTTTTGGTTTTTTTTCCCCATTTAATTCTAAAATGTTTTAAAATTTCTTTTCTAATTTATGTTGCTTCATTTTTTATTCAGTAGTGAGTTATTCTGTTTCCATAAGTTTGTAGACTTTATGTTGTGAATGATATCCAGCATTAATTGATAATGGTCAGATAGAATTCAGGGTGTTATTTCTAAAACCAAGGTTCTTAGAAACAGGAGGTGTGGTGGAAGAAGGGGCTCCTACAAATATGTTGAAGTAATATAAGGAAGAATCTGGAGAAATAGGGATGAAATGGTTGGAGAGACCTGAGGTCTCTACGAAGTGTTAGTGTCTCCAGTGAACCAAATTCAGGTGGGAGGAGCAGGACCTGCAAGCCCACTGCTACAAGGCTGGGCTGAGACTGGGGAGACTGTAATGGAGGGTATAAAGGAGAGTGAAAATTGACTACCTGAATCCAAGCCCAGTAGAGTTATTCATGTTCTCAGACAGAAATTGCTTCTAGGAATCTTGGGCTGGCAAAAGGGAATGAGTATTGTCTAGAAGTTGTGTCTGAAAGAGTATGCAGGCAGGAAATCTATGTCTGCTCCTAGGTTACATGGAATCATCAGAGAGTAGGTGAAGGGTGGGAGTAGAGACACCTACAAGCACTTTGCTATGAGGCACGAGTGAAACTGAAAAAATCCTGTAGGAAGAAATGAAGGAGAATAAAAGCAGCTTACTTGGGCCCCAGCCCAGTGTGACTACTGGATGTTCCAAGTAAAAAGTGTTTCTAGGAATCAATGACTAACACAAAAGAATAGGAATGGGTTAGGGAGGGGTGAGAGAGTCACAGGAAAGAGGAAAGCTGGGTTCACACCTAGGTTCTTCTGAGGTAGCAGAGAATAGAAACCTAACTATCTTTGTCTCTTTCTGCCCCTGTCTCTGTCTCATTCTTTATCTATCTATCTATCTATCTATCTATCTATCTATCTATCTATCACTAAGTTTTGAGCCTAGAAATGATATTGTCTTATTTGCATGCATTTGCAAATGTAATTCTTGCTCCTCTTTGTAAAATATTACACACACACCCACACACACACACACACACTCACACACACACACACAGTACTAAGCTGGATCCCCATTAATCAAGTTAATTCTCATGTTAGAGCAGAAGAGAGTTGGTGGTGTGTATGACTATTTAGCACATGTTGATACTTTTAAAACAGATATAGAAGGAAGGGCCAAGGACTTGGTGATTGATGTGCAGCATAAGGAAACAGTGAGAATGACCTAGGACCACATTGTATGACATGGGTGTAAACTAGGTGCACATAACCATAGCAAAATAAGGACCATTAATAACTGTCTGTGATTCAAGGGTCATGTTACATTTTAATGGTAAAGCAAAGTACATCTTATTTAAGGAGACTGTTCAGAACAAGTTTCAGGTGGAGTCCAACTCCCTATTTGACAAATGAAGGAATTAACACAATGGACTATTCTAGCTTGTATATTAATGTTGTTCTGTGTAAGAATGTTTTATCTCCCAAATTAGAACATAAACTTCCAAGCAACATTACTTATTTTATAGACATGTCTTCCTAATAGCATCTGATATAGGGACTGAGGACATAAGAAAAATTCAATAAATATTTTTTCAAATTAAAATGAATTTAACTTCTTTTTCTTTTGTCAGAGAAAATAAAAGAGATGCTGTACTTTCTGATAATGGTGGTGAAATGACTGTTCATCCTTCTGGGTTGTTTAGTCATCTACAAATCTCATGTTAGCCTTTATTGAACTAGAGTAGTAGTTTACAATCCAACCGATATATCTCACTATTGTGGGTAAAGTTAACATAGAGCTTTGTTCCTTTCTTTGCTTTCCAAAGCAACATGCATTTCCTTTCTATTTACTACTCCAGTAATCCAGCATCATAACAGACTACCTCAGCTATGTCTTATACTATCTAAGTCCAATGCCCAGAAGACTACACCTCTCTTTCTAGGGATCCATTTCTCCTCCTTGCTGTTCTGGCTAATGGCAGATCTCCAATACACCATGTTACACAGTTATTGTGAATAATCACATCTTCATATGCACTTGCCTTGAGAACCTAGACCAGTGCCTTCCCAGTACCAATAATAGCAATCACTGAATTTGTGCCTGGCTTTGCAGGCATGATGTCATAGTCATCCTCCTACCTGTGATTCAAGGGCTCAGACACCACTGTCTGCGTAATTCTAAGTCTACTTCTTAGCATGTACACCTTGTCTCTGCTCATCCCCTTCACCCTTATTTCCTGCTGCCACATTGTGGTTGCTATATGCTGAGGATCTTCTGTGCAGAGGCCAGGCTCAAAGCTTTCTCCACCTATGAAACACACCAAGATCTTGTGAACCAGTCACATGGACTAGAAACCTCAGCCAAAGGAATCTCAGGAAAGAACAACATTTCTCAATATTATGGATTAAGTGCTCCCATGATAAATCTCCAACTTAAACCTTAAAAGATAAACATGTAAAAATGCTCTGAAAAAAATAGAAACCTAAAAATATTTTAATATCTTAAGGTTTATGTTACCAAGTTTGTTATTGACTTATAAAATAACAAAGTGGAAATAATGTTACATTTTAGAAAGGTAATTTAAATGTGTTATTTCTAACGCCAACAAGTATGTAAAATAGAATATCCTTCTATCCTTCCTTAAAAGCATGTTAAATTTTTACAATGCCATTTATTTAAGTAGCAAATTACAACAAACTATTTTGAGAGGTTTTTAATGAAATAATTCTAGGACATTTTAATCACGAGTCTGATTTTATTTTACTAAATGGGAAATATGCTAGTATTCTAAAATTCCCTTTTCTAAGTGATAAAAAGCAAAAGTAAATGAAGAACAATTGCTATTTCAATATTTTCTATGTGAGATACTATGACTCAGGTTTAAAGTGGTAGATGTTATTGACAAAAAAAAATTACTGTGTGATTTCTTAATTGGAAGGTATTCTGCTGAAGCAAGGAGCCCTCCATAACTCTGGAGAGCTGATAGCTGAATCTCATGTCCCTCAGGGCCTTGACATTGTGTGTCTTTTTAAAAATAAATTTGTAGTACATCATTTTAAAACTTCCTGTTTCTTTATGAGTTTCACATCATGTACCCCAGTCCTGCTCATCTCCCTGTCCCCTCATATCTATAGTTCAGCCTTGCAACTTTTCCTCCAAATTAAAAACACACAAGCAATTCCATTATACCAACAATAAAACAAAGCATAGAAAACATCTCATTGTGGAAGCTATCAGAGTGTACCCTACAGTATATCACTCTGTCTAGACATCTTCACTTACAAATATTCATTACAATGAGTCTGATTCAAGATCTTTGGCTTCTGTGACACCATCAATATTGGATCTCCATCAGGACTTCTTCCAGTTATCCCGTTGTTGACCTGTGTCATGGAGATCCTGCGGCTTTGGAAGAGCAGGACTACCTTTTCACAAATTCCAACTGTGTACATAAGATGTAGATTTTGAGGTGGGTCAAATCAGAGCCTTGGATCTGGACCTGGGTGGTAGTTGAGCTGGTCAGCCCACTGGCTTTCCCTTACCTGCACCACCAGCACTCCAGCACAGCTCCAGGGCTAGTAGCTCTCCTGAGTTCATGACCCTGTGGGCAGCTTTTCTAACTGCCAGAGGTGGTGAGGGCCCAGGGTGGGAGGGAACATCCCCTCTGTGACTATGCCATCCCATAGCTGATGAATGATGTAGTCAACTCCTCTACACTCATGCCCTATGGTTGGCTCATACAACATCCCTGCCATCAAGGCCAGGTCCACTATGCTGCCTGGGTATGTACTGCCACATGTGAGAGATGGGGCCAGCTCTTTAGAGCCCTGCCTTCAATGAGGGGCAGAGCCAGTTGTATACAGCCCCTGGAAAACCAGGTGGTCTCCCTCAGCTGGCCCGACCAAGGACATCTCCATATTCTCTAGTGGTAATATAAGCTGTGGACACTGACACTGACCCCTGCCACTGAGTAGCCATGGATTCAGACATGGTCCTCAGTAGAAGTTTGGGCTGGACCTTACTATGGCTCCAAGTGTCAGGGATGGGCACTGACCACAAGCTCCTCCTCTCCATCCTGAGTCTCCAGTTCCATCTCTCTTGATAACGCTCAAGCTGTTCCATTTCTCTTTCCCACCCATCTATCCCCCACATACTTACACATTATTCTGGCTCCTGCTTCAGGTTTGCCAAGTGACTGATAGGCCCCTGGGTGACCTTCTCTATCCACCACGTATGACGTGTTAGCAAACAGGTATTTCTGGCCTACCTGTGCAACACAATGTGCTGGATGGCAAGTCTATGCATGGCATCGTAGTCCACAGGTCTGTCTTCCTCCTTCTGTGATGCCTACCTGGATTTGATTAGTTTTGATCTGATTTTTATGAGTCCTAGGCATAAGACAGCTTTGGCCAAGACAAGCATCAAGCTAAGATGAACAAAGGACTGTCAATTGCTCTGACCCTGACTGATCCAAGAAAAATACCACCAACAAGGTGTCTGCTTGTCCATTGTCAAGGAGAATTATACATTATGGTACATGAAGAGGTCAGACAACGATTTGCAGTAGTCAGTTCTCTCCTTTTACCATGAATCTTGGAGATTAAATTCAGGTTATTTATTAGTCTCAGCAGCAGGCTTCTCTACCCACAAGATGTCTTATCAATTTTGAATTCTATATCTTTATCAGAAGACTAAACAGTATTTTCTCAGTCACTGTACACAACTACCAACTTCTAAAGTTGTTCTAAAAGTATGAGAAAATACAGCTCAGGAAGAATATCTTAAAAATTAGCAAACATGTAATGTGTATTTAGAATATAGAAAGTATACTATTCATTCTTTTAAATAGGTTAGAGGAAAATAGAATTCCAACACCATGAAATGGAAATCATAAAATGAAATGAAGAGAAAGCAACTAGTTTCAATATGTACATCCTAGAAACTGATTTGTCATTTGGATTTGGTGAGAGGGAATCTTTTTCTTTTACTTTTAAAATGTACTGCTTGAGAATTTTATACATTAATATACTGTGTTTTTTTTAGACTGAAATTTGAAAATGGTTTATTCATTCATGACATCACATAAATAAGAAATGGCTACTTCTTATAAGAAAAAATGAAAACAAATTTGCTAATAAAAAAGATGAATATCTCCAAGAAAGTAAAATACAACTTCTTTATGCACATATCTAACTATCTTTGTTATAATGCACTGTCAAAAATAGATATCTTTAAGGACAAATTATAAAGCACAGGAAATTATTTCACTCACAGAAGTGAGATCCCTTTACTGTAGCAATCATTATCAAGTGATATTGATTATAAATTGTAAGCAATAGGAAGAATTTGTAAAATAAAGATAATTCTAGGAATAGAGCTTAATGTGTTTCTTTTAATTGCAATCATAGTTGTTTCAACGCTATCACTCATAGTGTAATTGTCTTTCCTATAGACTGAATTTCTGTAATCCACTAGGCATTCTTGTGTGCTGGTCCTCTTCTTCCTTTTCCTTCCTTTTTTCCTTATTTTTTTTATTTATAACATGCTCTTAAATATATACGCATAAGATATCACAAATAATTATTCTATGTGAATCATAATTCCTTGAGCTTTTTTCCTTTAAGATACAGATCTCAAATCTTTTATTTTGACTTTGCTGATAATTTGCTATAAACTAGTTTGCTAATCACCATATTATTTTTCATAGTATATAATTATATGTACAACATATATCCAAATACAAATATTTGATTTATTATATAATTTTTTCATGAAGCTATGGTAATCAAAAAATATCTGTTTGAATATAGAAACTTAAATAATATATCTTAGTGTTTGGAGAAAATATTGCTCAATCCTTTCTTCTAAGAACAAGAGAATAATAATAATTTTAGCCTCTTCTAAAGAAAAATGTCTTTGAGACCAATTAATTAGAACCATATTCACTCATTTCAAATTCTAATAATTTGATGTTATTTCTGGAATATATCTTAAACTCTGTTGTTTACAAGAATAGTACAGAAATAATAAAATTTGAGTAATGATTTATACTTAGTCAGATCCAAAACTCATTAATGAACTAATATATTATCTGGTTTTCTAGCTTCTAGATATATATTATTTAAGTGGGTATTCTTTTGTCCAGAGATATTTAAAAAGTAACGTGTACTTTTTTATATGAATCCATACTTTTTAACATACTGCTTTATTAAATGAGCATATTATAATTCTAAAGAAGTTGACACAGATAATTTATCAAAACTTAGTGATAACTGCTTAAACTTTAAATGATTATACACCTATATAAATATATTTATGCTTGTTCTAAGAGAACAAATACCATTTTAGGTCCATGTCAGACCTTAATCTGTGAGACAATTATCTTATAAAATTTCTCCTTTAACCCTAACTAATATTAAGCATTATTGAGAAAGGTTTAGATAATTATTTTAGGACTACCTTTTCTTTATTTTCATATTTTATTTACATTTCAAATGTTTAAGATCTCCCCTTTGGAACCTCCGCATTTCCTCCGCCTTCCTCCTGCCAATATGGGTATATTCTCAAACCCACCCTCCCACCGACCCACCCACCCACTCTCGTCTTTCCTCCTTGTCATTCTCCTATACTGGGGGATCTAACACTCTCAGGCCCAAGGGCCTCTCCTCCCCCTGAGGAATAACAACACCCTCCTCTGCTGCATTTGTGGCCAGCACCATGGGTATCTCCATGTGTATTCTTTAGTTGGAGAATCAGTCTCCAGAAGTATCTGGAGGTCAGGCCAGTTGCCACTGTTGCTACCTCCCTGGGGCTGCGCACTCCCTCAGCTCCTTCAATCCTTTCTCCAAGCCCTCTATTTGGGACATCACACTCAGAACTACCGTTGCTGTGAAGTGACTCTTGGGTATTTCAAAATTTTGGGCTAATAACCTCTTAACAGTGAGTACATACCATGTTCATAATTTTGTGACTGCGTTACCTCGCTCAGGATGATATTTTTAAGATCCATCCATTTGTCTGCGAATTTCATGAAGTCATTGTTTTTCATACCTGAGTAGTATTCCATTGTGTAAATGTACCACATTTTCTGTATCCATTCCTCTGTGGAGGGACATCTGGGTTGTTTCCAGCTTCTGGCTATTATAAATATGTCTGCTATGAACATAGTGGAACATGTGTCTTTATTACAGGTTGGAGCATATTCTGGGTATATGCCCAGGAGTGGAATAGCTGGGTCCACAGGTAGTATTATGTTCATTTTTCTGAGGGTCCGCCAAACTGATTTCCAGAGAGGTTGTATCATCTTGCATTCCCACCAGCAATGGAGGAGTGTTCCTCTTTCTCCACATCCTTGCCAACATCTGCTATCACCTGAGTTTTTGATCTAAGCCATTCTGACTGGTGTGAGGTCAAATCTCAGGGTTGTTTTGATTTGCATTTCCCTGATGAATAAGGATGTTGAACATTTCTTTAGGTGCTTCTCTGCCATTCAAGTTTCCTCAGTTGAGAATTCTCTGTTTAGCTCACTTCCCCATTTTTTGATAGGGTTATTTGGATCTCTGGAGTCTAGCTTCTTGAGTTCTTTGTATACTTTGGATATTAGCCCTCTATCAGATGGAGGATTGGTAAAGACCTTTTCCCAATCTGCAGGTTGCCGTTTTGCACTATTCACAGTGTCCTTTGCCTTACAGAAGCTTTGTAATTTTATGAGGTCCCATCTGTCAATTCTTGATCTTAGAGCACAAGCCATTGGTGTTCTGTTCAGGAACAATTCCCCTGTGCCCATGTGTTCGAGATTCTTCCCCATTTTCTCTTCTATTAGATTCGGTGTATCTGGTTTTATGTGAAGGTCCTTGATCCACTTGGACTTGAGCTTTGTACAGGGAGATAGGAATGCATCAATTTGCAATCTTCTACATGTAGACTGCCAGTTGAACCAGCACCATTTGTTGAAGATGCTGTTTTTTTCCACTGTATCGTTTTAGCTCCTTTGTCGAAGATCAAGAGACCATGTGTGTCCAGGTTCATTTCTGGGTCTTCGATTCTATTCCGTTGATCTACCTGCCTGTCATTGTACCAATACCATGCAGTTTTTATCACTACTGCCCTGTAGTACAGCTTGTGGTCAGGGAGGCTGATTCCCCCAGAAGACCTTTTCTTGTTGAGGATAGTTTTTGCTATCCTAGGTTTTTTGTTATTCCATATGAATTTGAGAATTGCTCTTTCTAGGTCTATGAAGAATTGAGTTGGGATTTTGATGGGGATAGCACTGAATCTGTATATTGCTTTCGGCAGGATGGCCATTTTAAATATGTTAATCCTACCAATCCATGAGCAAGGGAGATCTTTCCATCATCTGAGGTCTTCTTCAATTTCTTTCTTCAGAGACTTGAAGTTCTTGTCATACAGATCTTTCACTTGTTTGGTTAGAGTCACACCAAGATATTTTTTGTTGTTTGTGACAATTGTGAAGGGTGTCATTTCCCTAATTTCTTTCACAGTCTGTTTATCCTTCCAGTATAGGAAGGCTGTGATTTGCTTGAGTTAATTTTGTATCCAGCCACTTTGCTGAAGTTGTTTATCAGCGGTAGCAGATCTCTGGTGGAGTTTTTCGGGTCACTTAAGTATACCATCATATCATCTGCAAATGGTGATATTTTGATTTCTTCCTTTCCAATTTGTATCCCTTTGATTTCCTTTTGTTGCCTGCCTGCTCTAGCTAGAACTTCAAGTACTATATTGAATAGGTATGGAGAGAGAGGGCGGCGTTGTCTAGTCCCTGGTTTTAGTGGGATTGCTTCGAGTTTCTCTCCATTTAGTTTGATGTTGGACACTGGTTTGCTATATATTGCTTTTACTAAGTTTAGGTATGCTCCTTGAATTCATGATCTTTCCAAGACTTTGATCATGAAGGGATGTTGAATTTTGTCAAATGCTTTTTCAGCATCTAACAAAAAGACCATGTGATTTTTTTCTTTGAGTTTGTTTATGTAGTGGATTACATTGATGTATTTCCGGGTAATTAACCATCCCTGCATCCCTGGGATGAAGCCTACTTGATCATGCTGAATGATCGTTTTGATATGTTCTTGGATTTGGTTCGCAAGAATTTTATTCAGTATTTTTGCATCAATATTCATAAGGGAAATTGGTCTGAAGTTTTCTTTCTTTGTTGGGTCTTTGTGGGGCTTTGGTATCCGTGTGACTGTGGCCGCATAGAATGAATTAGGTAGTGTTCCTTCCATTTCTATTTTATGGAATAGCTTGAAGAATATTGGTGTTAGGTCTTCTTTGAAGGTCTGATAGAATTCTGCAGTGAACCCATCTGGTCCTGGGCTGTTTTTGGGTGGGAGACTTTTAATGACTGCTTCTATTTCTTTAGGGGTTATGGGACTGTTTAGATGGTTTATCTGATCCTGATTTAACTTTGGTAATTGGTATCTGTCTAGAAACTTGTCCATTTCTTCCAGATTTTCCAATTTTGTTGCATATAGGCTTTTGTGGTAGGATCTGATCATTGTTTTACTTTCCTCAGAGTCTGTTGTTATATCTCCATTTTCCTTTCTAATTTTGTTAATTTGGATACTCTCTCTGAGCTCTCTGGTTCGTCTGGCTAAGGGTTTATCTAGCTTGTTGATTTTCTCAAAGAACCAGCTCTTGGTTTTGTTGATTCTTTGTGTAGTTCTTTTAGTTTCCACTTGGTTGATTTCAGCCCTTAATTTGATTATTTCTTGCCTTCTACTCCTCTTAGGTGTATTAGCTTCTTTTTGTTCCAGAACTTTCAGATGTGCTGTTAAGCTGTTAGTATATGCTCTCTCCAGTTTCTTTTTGGAGGCATTCAGAACTATGAGTTTTCCTCTTAACACTGCTTTCATTTTGTCCCATAGGTTTGGGTAAGTTGTATTTTCATTTTCATTGAATTCTAGGAAGTCTTTAATTTCCTTCCTTATTTCTTCCTTGACCAAGTTATCATTAAGCAGAGCACTGATCAGCTTTCATGTATATGTGGGTTTTCTGTTGTTGTTGCCATTGAAGACCAACCTTAATCCGTAGTGATCTGTTAGGAAGCAAGGGATTATTTCAATCTTCTTATATCTGTTCATGTTTGTCTTGTGACCAATTATATGATCAATTTTGAAGAAGGTACCATGAGGTGCTGAGCAGAAGGTATATTATTTTGATGCAGGATGAAATGTTCTATAGATATCTGTTAAACCCATTTAGTTCATAGCATCTGTTAGTTTCACTGTGTCTCTGTTTAGTTTATGTTTCCAAGATCTGTCCAGTGTTGATAGTGGGGTGTTGAAGTCTCCCACTATTATTGTGTGAAGTGCAATGTGTGCTTTGAGCTTTAGTAGAGTTTCTTTTATGAAAGTGGGAGCTCTTGCATTCGTGGCATAGATGTTCAGAACTGAGAGTTCTTCTTGGTAGATTTTTCCTTTGATGAGTAAGAAGTGTCCTTCCTCATCTTTTTTGATGGATTTTGGTTGAAAGTAAATTTTATCCGATATTAGAATGGCTAGTCCAGCCTGTTTCTTGGGGCCATTTGCTTGGAAAATTGTTTTCCAGTCCTTTACTCTGAGGTAGTGTTTGTCTTTAGCACAGAGGTGCGTTTCCTGGATGCAGCAAAATGCTGGGTCTTGTTTATGGATCCAGTCTGTCAGTCTATGTCTTTTTATTGGGGAGTTGAGAACATTGCTGTTAAGAGATATTAACGAATAGTGATTGTTATTTCCTGTTATTTTTGATGTTGTTTATATTGTTTGTTTGGCTATCTTATTTTGAGTTTTTGAAAGATTACTTTCTTCCTTTTTCTTGAGTGTAGTTTCCCTCCTTGAGTTGGCATTTCCCATGTATTATTCTTTGTAGGGCTGGGTTTGTGGAAACATACTGTGCAAATTTGGATTTGTCGTAGAATATTTTGTTTTCACCATGTATGGTTATTGAGAATTTTGCTGGGTATAGCAGCCTGGGCTGGCATTTGTGTTCTTTTAGAGTCTGTATGAGATCTGCCCAGGATCTTCTAGCTTTCATAGTCTCTGGTGAAAAGTCGTGTGTAATTCTGATAGGTCTGCCTTTATATATTACTTGCCCCTTTTCCCTTACTGCTTTTAATATTCTTTCGTTGTTTTGTGTATTTGGTGTTTTGACTATAATGTGATGGGAGGAATTTCTTTTCTGGTCCAGTCTATTTGGAGTTCTGGAGGCTTCTTGTATATTTATGTTCATCTCTTTCTTTAAGTTAGGGAAGTTTTCTTCTATAATTTTGTTGAAGATATTTACTGGTCCTTTAAGTTGGGAGTCTTCACTCTCTTCTATACCTATTATCCTCAGGTTTTGTCCTTTCATTGCATCCTGGATATCTTGGATGTATTGGGTTAGGAGCTTTTTGCATTTTGTGTTTTCTTTGATTGTTGTGTCCATGTTTTCTATGTTATCTTCCGCACCTGAGATTCTGTCTTCCATCTCTTGTATTCTGTTGGTGATGTTTGCATCTATGACTCCTGATTTCTTTCCTATGTTCTCTATCTCCAGGGTTGTCTCCCTTTGTGATTTCTTTATTGTTTCTATTTCTGTTTTTAATTCCTGAATGGTTTTGTTCATTTGTTTGATTGTGTTTTCCTGTATTTCTGCCCGTTTGATTGTGTTTTCCTGTAATTCTTCAAGGGATTTTTGTGTGTCCTCTTTGAGTGCTTCCAGTTGTTTACCTGTGTTCTCTTGTATTTCTTTAAAGGAGTTATTTATTTCCTTCTTAAAATCTTCTATCTTCTTCTTGATAAGTGATTTTAAGTCTGAGTCTTCCTTTTCTGGTGTGCTGGGTTATCCAGGGATGGTTGTGGTAGGAAAGCTGGGTTCTGATGAAGCCAAGTAGTCTTGGTTTCTGTTCCTTGTGTTCTTGCCCTTACCTTTCGCCATCTGGTTATTTCTGGTGTTAGCTGGTCTTTCTCTTTCTGACTGTGTCTTGTCTGTCCTTCCAGCTCAGATGCCAATAATCCTGGGAGACCAGTTCTCTCTTCCAGCTGTTCTTCAGATCCTGCTTCTGGAGCCCGCCTCCAGCTGGCTCCTCAGCACAATTGGGCAGGTAGCTTTCTCTCTGCACTGCTTGTATATTCAGGCTTCTGGGTCAGGCGTGTGTCTCTGGCCACTGATGGAAGCAGGCAGGTTCTTACCTTCCAGCT
>JADRCH010007304.1:363302-451687 GCA_019843965.1 Rhynchomys soricoides
GTGTCTCTGGCCACTGATGGAAGCAGGCAGGTTCTTACCTTCCAGCTTTTCCTCAGTCCCTGTGTCTGGAGCCCGCCTCCCGCTGGCACCTCAGCACAAGTGGGCAGGTAGCTTTCTTCCTGCACTGCTTGTATTTGAAGGCTTCTTGGGTCAGGTGGGTGTCTCTGGCCACCTAATATACTGTTTTTAGATCAAAGCCACCTCTACTTACTTCCCTCCAATGCCTCCTAAAACCCTCATTACTTTTTCCTGCCAACTTCATGGGCTCTTCCTAAACCCATGGATCCTACTTAGTGCTTCCACTATGTATACAGGAATATGACCACTATGTAGTGGAATGTGAGCAACCTACAAAGTGGCTTCATCCCTGAAGAAATATGGCTACCCTTCCCTGAAAATCCATTATCTACCATTAATTACTCCAATAGGGACTTTAAGATTCTCTCCCTCCATCCAAGAAGGAATTACATCTGGCTTGATCTTATATGGGTCTTATGTAGACAGTCATCACTTCAAGCTCATATGTGTAACAGTTCTGTGGTGTATCATCACAGTGTTTCTCTAAAAATATCCACTACCTCTGGCTCCTACAATCTTTCTTTCTTCTCACAATGATGCCTGAGACCCACAATTTCTACTCTCTTTATGCAGACCAGTTGTCTGTCTCTATATTAATGGCCATCTACTGTGAAAAGAAACTTCTCTATTGGGGGATAAGAACTATACTAATCTGGTAGATGCTCACAAATGTTCAAATCTAAATTGGTCATTTGTATTTGAAAATTCAAGGTGTTTGAAGTTAAGTTTAAATGACAATGAATGGTCATATATCCTGAGAACTACATTTGTCATCTGTATTCAAACTTCAAGTTGGTTGAAGTTAAATAAAAAGACAATGAACTTCCCCAATTCTAGACAAAAAACAAAACTGAATGCTATATTTAATAACATATGACTGACCAAGTCTCCATTTTGTTTCAACATTGATTGATTCCACCATTGCATCGAAATACATCCTGGCATACAGAACCTAGTTTGTGCCTTTCTGTTTCCTAAGTTTTTCTGGATTAAATATGTTATTGATCAATAAAAATATTTATTAATCAAAATAAACTCACCAGAAACTCTTGTAAATGCACATGGATCAGAAAGATTCATGGGTACTCTGACTTAAAAAACGCAGCAAAAAGAAAATCTACTCTGCTGTGTAAATTTTGTTGTAGTATGGCCAATTTACAAAGTGAACAGATTGTTGGGTAAATTTAATTTCTGGTGTTTTCTAATTCTTCTCATTGAACTAAAAGCACTTCTGAAAGTACAGGAGGTGTACCATTAACTGACCAACAAGACACAACAAGCAGACAAACTCAAATACCATAGATGAAGGTGGGGACCAATGTGATTCCTGAAATGTAAGGGAGAGTGGAAAAAAATGGCCAGTCTAATACTTATTGGAGTTTGATCATTTTCATTAGACTCTAAGGGGAGGTTGAGAAGAACAAGCAATAAGATGTTCCTTTCACTGATAGACAGAAATTTATTGGGGAGTCGCAGGGACCTTTTAAGCTCTGAGAGAAAATTAGACAGGTAAACTAATGTCTTTCCTTTTGATTACATCTGGGAGACATTAAACAGGATTCTCTTTAGAGTGAGACATATGCTACATCTAGAAACAGAAAGCTGTGGGGAGGTTTTTTGACATGAAACCAAGACTCTCAGTGAGCAAAATTTGTAAGAGATAATAAAAAATCCACTTTATCAGACAGAGATATGTGTGATAGCAATATTTATATTCAATGTTTTCAAATCTTTCCTATATTACTAAATTACTATGTTTGCTGGGTGCTCAATAGGCAATCATTATGAACTCCCTTTTGCTGGGGAAACGTGTTTAGATTTCATGTCTTTGTAAAACAACACTTTATGATTTAGAGCTGATAACAGGCAAAACTACCTTTTTGCACGCTATCACCTCATAGGGTGGGCCCAAATCATCAAGAAACCTTAGGAGCTTGGCCTGACCTATTAAAATTAATGACAATAATGAACAAGCATCATACAGTGCACTGGAAACAGCTAAGTGAAGAAAAGGCATGTTAGACCTATAACTACATTTTTCTAATTTTAATGATTACAACATGATGACATCATTGCCCCCTCCTTTTCCTTCCATCAAACATTTCCATCTACCTCTCCTTGCTCTTTCAAATTTATTGCAGCTTTTTCATTGATTGTTGGTGATAGTGGTGGTAGTGATGGTGGTGTTAATGTTGGTAGTGTTGTTATTGTTGGTGGTGGTGGTGGTGGGGTGTGTGCGTGTGTGAGTGTGTGTGTGTGAGTGTCACTAAATACCTGTCTAGTCTGTATAATGGTACTTCAGCATATGTTTTCTGCATGAACTGTTTGGAATTAGATAATCAGTTACTGTGCTCTTCCCCAGGGAAAGAGTGTCTTCTGTTCTCAGTATTCTTTAGTTCTCTGTAGTTCTTTCTCTATAGTTGCTGGGCTTTCTCCTGTACACTTTAACCTGTTTGTTTTTGTTGTCCGTGTTAAGCTAATGTTTAGGCAGCCATGTTGCTGAGGCATCATGGACATGGACTTAGCTTCTGCCATTTCTAGGAGACAGAGTCTCACAGCAAAGTTCCAGTTTCTCTGGCCCTTACAAGCTTTTCTCCCCCACGTTCAATGATTCCTGAGCTTTATCTCTAGGACTGATGTTGCCGAAATGTTAGTTGGGACTGGGTTTCTCAGCTCTGCATTTTGTTTGGTGTGGCATTATGTAATGGATTTCATCTAATTCAAAGAGAAGTTTATATGATAAAAGGTGAGGACTACATTTCTGTGAGTATAAGGACAAACATTTAGAAAATAGTTAAGGATAATGCTGGTTTAGTACAGAAGTGGTTGTAGGTTCTTCTCCAAGATGCATTGCCTCACTTGCCCCAGGTAGTTGGCTATATTTTCAGTACCAGAAGTGATTTCCCTCTTGTTTAACAGGTTTTAAGTGACTGCAAAGATCATTATTTCATATTTTTTTTATAGTTGAATAGCATTTTATAATGTGTATGTTCTTTAACATTTTCTTTAACCATTCATCAGTTGAAGGATATATAGGTTGTTTCTCTTCCTAACTCTTGTGAATAAATCAGCTTTGACCATGGCTGAGCAAGTGTCCATGTAGTACAATGTTGATAAATCATTTTTATATAAACAGATGTGAAACAGATTATTACATATAAAAATAAAATAATTGAAAGAACATTTAAAGCACCCTTGAAGGAGCTAAAAAAGAAATAAAGAGTAATAGGTGAATATTTTGGATAGTAATGCAAGGTGAGAGTTCTCAAAAGAATTATGTAACCTGAGTTTGAATGTGTCACATTACATGCTAATAAAAGTTTGAACTTTGAGGAAATGAGTATAGTAGAATAAAGGGAGAAGAAGTAGACAGGTCTAAAAATGACAAAACTGGGTATCTTTAAAGAAAAAGAAGATGAAGTGCCTCATCTGCTTGTTCATTCATTCAGCCATAACCACTAAGCATAAGCACAATCTTATGTGCCTGTATTAGTCGACACATACCCAGAACATTTAGGGAATCCACTATGTATATCTCTGCTTATATCTATATCCATATCTTCTAAATCTATATCATTTATATCTATGTCATCTATATCTACAACCATCTCTTTATCTATACCTGTGCTAATACCCATTTCCATTTCCATATCTATAACTAGTCTGTCTAGTGATATGTAGATATAGATAGTATACTCTCTCACTTTATAATTCTATATAGAGAAAGTTAGATGTAAGTACAGATAGTACATTGTTCTAGGCTTTTGAGAAACATACATTATGTATGAGGAATTGTCTTTACACTCATGAAACTTATCAGGAGGGACATAAAGTATAAAATTAAGTAAAAAAATTTAAGAAAGAATGTAAAATATATAGACAGAAATCTCATAAGGCCCTCACCCCTAGATGCAATTAATGGCTAGTGATAAAAACTAATCAGTTGTTTTTAGCGACAAACCCCATGACAGATGATTCAATCCTAAGTGGTCAACAGGAAAAATATAATGCATCTGAGCAACATAGATATTGTAAGTTGTATTTATCTATGTATATATATTAATATATATACCTATACATATATTGTTTATATATATAAACAATAATTATAGAAAATGAGATCATGAATTTGAGATAGTATAGGGGACATAGGGGGAGTTCTGGGAAGGTGAAAGAAGGAATCAATTATGTAAATTTAAGACATATATGAAAGTAAAAAACATAAGTTTTAAAGAATGGCAAGATATGGTCATCAATTTTGAGTACAGTGATCTGAAAAAAATCTAACCAAGAGCTTTTGAAATCTAGCTAACAAGGAAAGAAGCTATAAATATTTAGGAATATCATATTCCAGGAAAAGACTGTAGTAGACAAAGAATGGAAAGTGTATTATAAAACACGAGGAAGCCCAGTATAACTAGAGATGTGAGCAAAAACGTGGGTGAGCTCAGAAAAGAACAAGAGGCAGATTGTATAGGCAGTCATAGACCGCTATAGAGGCTTACTAGTTTTATCTTGTAAAAGAAAAATAAGAATAAAAAGAAGAAGGAGGAGGAAGAGGAGGAGGAGGAAGAGGAGGAGGAGGAGGAGGAGGAGGCAGAGGAGGGGGAGGAGGAGGAAGAGGAGGAGGAGGAGAAATGGAGGAGGAATAAGAAGAAATAAGGCTGTAAACTGGAAGAGATTTCAATGATGCACCATCAGAGTAAGATAGAAACTGTGGCCATACATTATACCAATTTGGATGACACTGGTAAATATTTTATGTTTTTAACTGAATCTTAGGAATAAGGAGTATATAAAAATCAGAGGAGGGTCTTGTTAGTTATTAGGGGGAGGAGAGGCCCTTGGGTCTGAGGGTGTTAGATCCCCCAGTATAGGAGAATGCCAAGGAGAGAAGATGAGAGTGGGAGGGTGGGTGGGTGGGAGAATACCCCCATAGTGGCAGGGGAGGGGGAGGAAATGGGGAGGTTCCAAAGGGGAGGTCTGTAAAAGGGGAAACATTTGAAATGTAAATAAAGTATGAAAAATAAATAAAAAACCCAAAAGTTCACATTATGATTAAAATTGTTACACCCATATAAGAAACCATAAAATCTAGGTACCAAAAGCTCAAGGTAATCCATTTAAAAGACAGCTAGAATGAAAATCAAAATAGTCTTAAGAAAATAGGAAAATAGTAATCTCTATAACTTATCAACAGAGGATTCACTAAAATTAAATATTGTAAGACATGAATCAAAAGAAAAACAGATCAAGAAGACATAAGAAAAATAAGTAGAAATAGGGACTATATGCTGCAAATGCTGAGTTTCTGAGTGATGTTTAAATACTATCATTAGTGTGTTCAAGGAAATAAAATGGCAATTAAATATGTGGACCAATAGGAATCAGAATAGACATCCAAACAATTATAAGGAATCTAACAGAAAAAATGAGAATAAAATGTTTACTTAAAATAAAACTTCACTACTTGGAAATGATATGAAAGTGGTTACTAAGTTTGGAGACAAAGCATTACAAATTATGTCATATGGGAAAAATTAAGAGTTTTATGTGATTGTCAGTCACATTGACTGAATTCAAAAATATAAGATTCTACTGGTCTGTAAAAACATCATAATAACTGTCAAACATTGAAGTCTTAAAATATATTTTCTGGTCACAAAGGAAATAAATTAGAAATCAAGTACAGTAGACATCTTCAAATGTCTCCTCGCATCCAGAAACTGAAAGATACATATTAAATTACACATAGGTAAAGGAAGATTGCAGAAAACACTATAGTCTATACTTAAAGAAAATCCATATATAACACAAACGTTCGAGGTATAAAGCTAAAGCAGTGTCTCAAGTGATATTTATAACTTATAGAGAAAAGATTTCAAATAAGTGTAAAATTAATTATGTAACTTTTATTTGCAAATATCTAGGAAAGATAAATAGATTAAATACATTGCAAGTAAAAGTGAGAAATTAATATAAGAACAGACATGAATGAAGTATGAAACAGTAAATGAATAAAACTAAATGTTTTTTGAAAATATTAACAAATTGATTAAAACTACTCTGTGTTTTCTGGATCATGAAAAAACTTAAAGAGAGGTGATTACTGGTTATGTGGATGGCTGACTATCATCTTGTTAGACTAACACTCTACCAAAATTCCTGAACATAATTTTTAAAGGATGCTGTACGAAAACACTATGGAGGAAACAACTCATAATTTGGAGAAGATCCACACTTATAGGAAAGATGTTAACAGCAAACATTCCGATTTTCATGGTTTTTAAATGAAAGCCATGCATAAGCAGAAAGGTGTTGTACATTGTTGCTGTTCTAGAATTGTAGAATGCTTCCATACTGGTAAGATGGCGTATGCTGGAAGGATAATACAAAGGAAATGATTCCCTAGATCGTGTCTGAGCACATACTTGGCTGATGCAGAAACACAGAAAAATCTCAAAGAAGTTCAGTCAAACTTGAAAGATAGGAAAATAAGGTGTACTTTTAGCTAAGCCAAACAATTATCAGTTAAAACTAAATAAGCCTTCATGATTGAAAAACAAGTTTACACCCTCCATGGTTCATTATTTGTAATGTATGTGATATGATCCAAAAAATCATCCAACACATTAAGAAACAGGAAACATCATTTATTATTTACTCAGAACAGTAGCAACTCTGTACCAACCCAAGCTAACATAAAGCATAGAACTGCCAGATATTTTTGAATGAAATTTCTAGCTGTTCTCAATGAAGAGAGTCAAAAAAAGAAAAAAAGAAACTCAGGTGGGGGAGGAGAGAAGCAAAACAATAAGACAATGAGAAGTGGAATTATGAATGCAGTATATGAAAATGAATGTACTGACCATACTTGAGAGCAAATAAGATGACAAAAGGAAAAAGCTGAAGATGAACCAATGTGAATTAACCCAGAGAAAAATACCACAGATAAGTAAATGAATAAAGCTTCCTCAGTGGTCTGTTGGAGAAAATCCAAGTGTTTAACATAATTGTGACTGTAGACATAAAATAACCAAAGACAGAACATTAACATAGAAAATATATGGGGTTAAAATGGCAGATATACCCCCAATCATAATCAGGCATAAATTTGTAAATTCCACATTTCTAAAATTATGAAAGACCATGCAGAAAAAAATAATAGTCAAATTATTCCTATCCAAGAATGAACAGAAAATAAATGCTTGAAGATAAAATGACTTTACACATTTACAAAAAATAATCAGACTAATGACCAAATTCTGATAAAAATGTAGACTACATTTACCTGTGGTTTTAAGCATAAATATTGACACTGTAGTTAGGAATTTTGCTGGTTTAATAAAGTGTGAGTTATAGGTTCTCCTTCAAGGTTCATAGCCTCACTAGCCCTGGAGAGTTGGCTAATTTTCCAGTACAAAGCATAATTACTGTCTTGTTGAACAAACCAAACTACAATTAGAGAGAGCTGTTCATTACCACCAATATATATGCCACCATTGTACCCTAAGGGTTGTTGTGACTTTCTGGTCATTGTTGTGGTTGATAGGAATCATAGTTGGGTAGGGCTGTGTGGTTTTTCTCGACTTCGGAAACTTGGGTGGCACCTGCTGGGACCAATATATTTGTAACTGTTAAAGAAAAAGAGCCCATGGATTTAAGTCAGAGCAAAGGAGGTACATGGAAAGGGTAAGTAGGAGGAAATGGAGGGACAAAATGATAAGGTTATATTACATAACCTCAAAAAATTAAATTCTATTTTAAAGAATAGAGGACACAAAATATATAGAACAACATCCTTAAATTCTGAAGCAATAAAACATACCATCAACCCAATTTTCTCTAAAGACAATGTTCTTTAAGCCAAAACACCACGTAAACAGCTCTAAATGACAAAAAAAATGAAGAAACATTTTTTTCTCAACAGAATTTTCTTAAGAGAAATAAGTATCTTCTTCAAGTTGAACAAAACTGAACAGACAGAAACAGGTTAACAGAATGGAATGAAAGTATTGGCAGGGCAGTGGTGGTGCACGACTTTAATCCTAGCACTCGGGAGGCAAAAGCAGGAGGATTTCTGAGTTCGAGGCCATCCTGGTCTAAATAGTGAGTTCCAGGACAGCCAGAGCTACACAGAGAAACCCTGTCTCAAAAACCAAAAAAAAAAAAAGAGAAAGTATTGAACATTTTAAACATGAAGACATCTTTTAATTGATATAATCATCAAATTAAGAGGTATAACATTGACATATAGAATATATATATATATAATCATATATTAATAGAAATAAATAATAATATAAAACAGGAGTACGCAAATTGGTTGTTAAAGGGACAACAGAACATTTTAGATACTGCAAATTGTGTGATATCATTGTCACATTCTTCTTGTTGTGGAGATGATGACGGATTGGCAGTGGTGGTAATGGTGGTGGCAGTGAATGTGGCTGTGGTAGTGGTAAAGGCAGCAAGTGAGGTAGTGGTGATGGAAGTGTTGCAGTCAGGGGGTGTTGGTGGTCACGTAGTTCAGGTGGTGTAATGACAGTAGTTGTTCTCAACCAGATACCATGTAGTACAGGCTGGCCTTTAAATTATTATATAGTAGAGATTTCATGATCCTACTGCCTCTACACCCCAACTGTTGGGATTTCAGGTATCTATGCTCCACTTCAGTGAGTTAAGCATGCATTTTTTGTTCTTCTGGTGCTGAGGTTTGACCCCAGAGCCTACTACACATTAAACAATATCTCTATCACTTAAGATATGCCTCAAGCTCCATAATTCTTTGATTTTTTTTATAACAATTTAAGCTTGTGAACCACACAAAACAACCTACAGAGGCTGCAAGACAAATTTGGATTCATGGGTCATGGCTTTCTAACACCCCCCCCCTCTCTCTCTCTCTCTCTCTCTCTCTCTCTCTCTCTCTCTCTCTCTCTCTCTCCCTCCTTCCCTCCCTCCCTCCTCTGGTTATTGTTACTATTTTTGTTTCTGTGTTTTGTTAGTTCTTTATGCATTCTGAATACTAACCCTCTGTCACATGTAGAATTTTCTTCCATATTATGGGCATTCACTTCAACAAATTGTTTCTTTAGTTGTGCAGAAGCTTTTAAGTCTCATGAATTCGAACTGTCAATTGTTGGCCTTAGTTCTTGGGCAGATGGAGTTCTCTTCAGAAACTCATTTTCCACACCTTTGTCATGGAGGGTACTGCCTATGTTTTCTTCTGGCAGTTTCCTTGTTTCAGGTTTCATATTTAGGTCACTGACCCATTTGGAGTTAGTGTTTGTACAAGGTGATGCGTATAGTTTTAATTTCATTCTTCAGCATGTGAACACTCAGCTTTCCTAGCAGTATTTGTTGAAGATGATTTCTTTTCTCCACCTTATGTTTTTAGAGCTTTTGTCAAATATGAAACGATTAAAGTTATATGTGATCACTTTTGGTCTTTGACTTTGTTCCATTGGTCAACACCTGTTTTTGTGCAAGTGCTGTGTTATTTTTATTACAGTGGCTCTGGCATATATCTTAACATCTGGAATCATAATCCCCCCAGCATTATTCTTTTTGCTCAAAATTGTTCTCTCTCTCTCTCTCTCTCTCTCTCTCTCTCTCTCTGTCTGGTATATGGTTACATACTTAATTTAGAATATAGTTTTCCATGTCTGTGAACAATGAGTTGAGAGTTTCCATTTGATTTGCATTGGAACTGTAAATAGATTTTGTTTAGTGGTCACTTTTGAAATATTAGTTCTATGAATCCATGAGTATGAGATGCCTTTCAATTTCTAGTCATTTTTATTTCTTTCTTCAAATGTTTAAATTTTTCATTGTAGAGGTCAATCACATCCCTTGTTAGTTTAACTTCCAGATTTTTTGAGGCTTTTATGAATGGGTGTATGTCCATGATCTCTTTGTATGTTTGTTGTTGATATATAGAAAAACTATTGATTTGTTCAAGTTGGTTCTGTATTCTGCCACACTGCTGAATTTGTTTGTCATTTCTAGAAGGTTTCATATAGAGACTTCTTTTGGGGGGGGTTCTTATATATATAATACCATGCCACCTACAAATTAGTTATGGTTTGACTTCTTTTCACATTTGTATCCCTTTAATTTCCTTCTCTTGCCTTATTGTGCCACTTAATATCTTGAGCATATTTTAAAGGAGTGGAGAAAGTAGACAGCACTGTCTCAGTCTTGACGTCTTCAATGGGATTGCTTCAATTTTTTCTCTATTTAGGATGATATTACTTATGGCTTTCTCATAAAAACTTTTATTTATATTGAGATTGTTCCCTCTAGTCCTAAATTCTTTAGTATTTTTATCATGAAGGCATGTTAGATTTTTGTCAAAGGCTTTTCCGGTTTTGATTGTGGTGATCATTTGATTTTGGTCTTCCTGTTTTTTCCATGGTTTATTACAATTATTGACTTGCATGTGTTGAGCTATCTAAAACTAGTTTTAAAAAAACTGACACATGCAGTAGCATTGATAAATTTTAAAACTATTATGTGAAAAGCCTAGATATGGAGATTATGCAAGGTATGTGTCTCTATGTATATGTAGTTCATAGACTGCCAAAATCATTTTGGGAAGAGAGACTATAGAGCAGTGGATATTTATGAGAGTGTAGATTGAAAAGTGATCCAAAAGAATGATTCCTATACAAATGTTGCATATGATAGTAATATTGTGACTACAAATTTGTATATGTTTTAAAAACTGTGTGTTTTATATAGTATGTTTCTATTTAAATTTCACTTCAGTCTTAGAAGGAAAACTATGTTATATAAAGAAAAATTCAATGTCCAAATTTGTGGTTCAAGTACATATAGATACAGAGTGAAACCTAGCCTCCCACTGATTCAAGAAGCACTTTTAATACCAGGTAACTAACATTGATGAAATAACTTTAGTTCCATTTTATTAGCACTTCAAGTCCAATTCACACTTTCTTCTAGTTTTCTGTCTCTAAATAAGTTCAGCCATGTTTCCAACTCTTCATATGTTGGGACTTCTGTACTAAATGCTTCAGATTTGCTCTTCAATGTATCCATGCTGTTTCATCAATGGGAATGATTACACATTCATTTCTATTTTCTCAGTGGGTTAGCAATATAAGAGAAATAGGGAATTGTCAACCTGCCACTGGAAAAGTAGTATGTCATGTCTTGGGGCTTATCCTGTGACGTTATAACACAACTAAAGGTCACTTTCATCCCACTGTGCTTTAATGATTAAAGACTTTTGGAATTACAAATAGCTAATATACATGCATCTTCTAGTGTAGCTGGATCCAAGAAGCTACATGGAGGTCCTAAGGCATCATTACAGCTATAGTCTCTGTGTTTCTGTGTCTCTGTGTCTCTGTGTCTCTGTGCCTCTGTGTCTTTCTCTTTCTCTCTCTCTCTCTCTCTCTCTCTCTCTCTCTCTCTCTCTCTAACAAACACATACACACACACACACTCACATCTCTAGGTTAAGAAATAACATACCTACAAATATTGATGAAATACTCCCATAATTACCTCAAACTTAATAAAATGCTTATAAACACGATTACCATTCCAGTTCCATTATCTCAGTGAATCATGAAAGAGATGAACTCAGCAGTAATAGCAGACAGTCCCATTTAGTGAATGCTTGAATTAGACACTGTAATGTATTGTTTTAGTTTATGCCACAAGCCATTCTCTTACATAAGTACTACTATAGTCACATTCATTTTTTCAGGTAAACTTTTAAGCTCTGTAACTTCTGTTAGAACTCATACAACCAGAAAGTTGCAAATGGAGAAATTCAACTGAAAACTGAATGGCAACAATGAGCTCACAACCAAATACTAAAGCCATGCCACTTTTTTTTTAAGTGTTTATCATGTCCTTAGCCTGGGCCTTTTACAAAAGGAGCTGGATTTATAAGTGAGCTCCTGACATTTTATAGTCAAAACCGTACAATTTACTTCTTTATGACATTTTGAGAAAAAGGAACATATGATCATACTTAGGAAATTGCTTCAAGGGAAGAAAGTGGGATGACTCACTTGAAGAATCTAGTTATCAAAATGTTTACCAGCCAGTATCTGTAGTCATTGTAGACCAGGCAAGGGAAACAATAAGCTGTGTTTCAGGTACTCAGTCCCTTGGGTTTCTAAAGGACAAGAACTCCTTGGCAATGAATGTATAGGTATTAAATTACTTCATTGCAATGCTTGCTTTCTTATTCGAGTGTCTGACTACTGTTGCAAGTACTTCTGACCTTCAAGTAAAATCCTTGACCAGAACATCCTGTGACTTTCAGGTCCAGGAATTGAGATTTGGTGTCCCTTTGGGTTCCACATTGAGATGACTCTGTTCCAAGGCCTAAAAGTCGAGGCTTCTGCCCTCTTTGTAGAAAAATATCTTTTTCCGTTTGTACTATGATTATGAAGAAGACTTTCCCCTTATTTCTTATAATTATAGGCGACTATTCAAATCAACCTTATCGATTTGGGTTTTTAACATCAATATATTCACATTCAGAGATAACAGGAGCTGTTCTATCAGGAGAGCTTCTTATTAACTGCTCTTATCTGGTTAGATTTCACTAGGCCAACCATAAGAAGTTGTAGATCCTAGCACTGCCCGGATATTGGACTTTCTTCCACTCTGCTTGGGAATTGCCAACTGAGTTATTGCTGTCGGAGAATTATGCAGTGTGTCTGGGCTTTGGGGTTATCAGATCAGCACAGGCTTTGGTGAGTAAAGTTTATTTTTCTTCTAGCCAAAGAATTATAAAGTCAGAATCATAGGCGTGTAATAACCTCAAAGGTCATTTTCTCTAACTTCCAGTTAAAACCTACATCACATATGCAGCACATTTAGGCCCCTGTAACAATAGTAGGCTAAAAATAAATCTGACTGTTGACTGTATACTAAAAATAGCATTTTATGCATAGACTCATTTAATATTCATAGCATCACTCTGAGTTAGAAATTGTTTTAAAATGGCAGAACTACATTGAAGAGGTTAAGTGGCTAGACCAAGTTCACTTGGAAGGGGCAAGACAAACCTCCGACTCAGCTTTTTTTGTAAAATCCCTATCTTTACATGTCCTATTTTTCTCCTAATTCAGATATGTGGGATAATTTTGACCTTGCATATTCCACTCTGGATTTAAAAAGTGAGTTCATCCTTCATTATACTTATCAGTTCTGGATTCAGAAAGTTTGCTTGATTCCACTTTCTTTTTCCTTTCCTTCTCTCAACAATTATCACAGACCTATTTTTGTTTTTTAAATGTGTATCCCTCAGTCTATCATAAGAAAACACAGTTAGCAAATAGAAACATAAACCTGGACATCAAATCCCAGAACTCTGAAAGATTCAAAACTACATGAAAATAATACAAGAAATTTGGAACCACAAACACAACAGTTATGATTATTAAGAATAAAGTGGAAAAGAAGAAGCCTCTGATCAAAATTTTGCCTTTTGACAAAATTCTGTAGCCAAGAGTAGTAAAGCTGTTTATTGGATTTGTTTAAACCTATTTTCTTTGGAATTAATCTTTTATAACTACTTCATAGATGACTCTTCCCAAGAAGGGGCAATGTCTTCCCTCTATCTTTTAAAGAGACCCTACATATTAGTTTTCCTGCATTTATTGAGCACCACTTTTGTCCTTAACTAAACACTAAATACAAATAAAAGGAAATCACGTCCTCTATCTCTACCTAGAAGCCAAACACATCTCTAAACTAACCATAGCAATTTAATAAAGAGTGTTTTAATAGAAATATGCCCAGAATTCTTTCAAACATAGCAGTTAGCAGTGCCACACATACTGCAGGTACCCAATATCCACCTGTTAAATTTCATTTACTCAAGGAGAGGAAGGGTTTAGCTCAATAGGAAGTTGAAAATGAAGCAAGGTTTTGAAGTATGGGAGAGATAGAATCAAAACACAAAATTACTCTGGCACAAATATTGAGCAGAAAGGGGCAGGGCAGAAAAAGAGTTCCATGCTAAAGATAAACAGAAGACTTTGACAAGGGAGGAGCTGATAAGATGAAAAACAGAGTCCATACTAAAG
Organism: Rhynchomys soricoides; assembly: GCA_019843965.1. Lineage (NCBI taxonomy): Eukaryota > Metazoa > Chordata > Mammalia > Rodentia > Muridae > Rhynchomys > Rhynchomys soricoides. The sequence continues at coordinate 377,462 of JADRCH010007304.1, forward strand.
AGACAAATTTCATACTCTTCAGAAAAGCCAATTCCTTAAGTCAGCCTAGGTTTCAGCAATGGATGAAAAAAAGATAAAGAAAATGTGGCACAAATATATTATAAAGTTTTGTTCAGACATAAAGATGGAAAAAACTGTGTTATTTATTAGAAAACAAATGGAACCGCTGCCCTCATATCAAGTAAAGTATTCCAGACACAGAGAGACAAGTATCACATTTGTTCTTATTTATTGATGTGAGACTTTATATAGGTACATAAATGCATATATATGTGCACACACACACACACACGCACACACACGCATGCACGCGCACGCACATGCACATGCAGGGGTTCAGGGAAGGACAGGAATTAGAAAATAGGAAAAGAAAGAAATGAAGGGCATTAAGAGGATGATTATGATCAAAGTATATGAGAGTGAAATCCAGGTCTTCAGGATAAGCAGTAAGACCCCCCCCCTTTTTTTTGTTGATTTTTCAAGACAGGGTTTCTCTGTGTAGCCCTGGCTGTCCTGGAACTCACTCTGTAGACCAGGCTGGCCTCGAACTCAGAAATCTGCCTGCCTCTGCCTCCCAAGTGCTGGGATTAAAGGCGTGTGCCACCACGGCCCTGCTTTTTTTTTTTTGTAAATTCCTTAACGATCTTTTTTGCCTCATCAACACTATCTAAATGACGAAACATCAATAAAGGAGATGTATAGTGAAAAATCAATGTAATTTGTAAATGATGGGGAAAATGTAATAATGAAGATTTTAGTGTATTAAGCAGAAGTAGAGGAGAAACTAACATTTTTAAATGGAATGGAAAAGTTACATATGGCAGCTCATCCTGCAATCCTAGCACTCAAGAAACTAAAGCAGAATAATTGTAATGAATTTGAGATGGACTGAGGAACCATACTAACTACATAGTAAGTCCCCATCTCAAATAAACAAAAAGAATTCTAAATATTACTTACAGTTTAGGGTTCAGGATGCCACACAGTTATGTGATTTGTAAAGATTTCTAACTATAAGCTTTATGATTTCCTGGTATAAAGAACTAGATAGACTCACAAGGTAAGATCTGATCATGTATTTAAGAAACATGGTTATAGAAATGAGTAGGAAACATACTGGTGATCATTGGCTTTTTCACAATTATTCCAGTCCCCATACCTTCTCATGTATGAGGCAGCATCTCCCTGTGACTGCAGTAGCCAGCTCTGTGTCAGGAAATACAAAGGCTTTGTCACTTGCAAGCGAAAGCTTAAAGGGCAGTACAGATTTTAGCAAGCTTCTCTTGTCTTGTCTCTACATCATTAAGGCACACGTCAAGTAGAGTCTCCCGTCAAGTTTGGTGCCTGAATGCTTTCAATGTGCAGAGCCTTATTGCTGATGGATATGTACCATAAGTTTTTGTTTCAGGCCATTCAAAATTCCATGTTTGTTACAATGTTCTCTTAAATGTTACTAAAAATTAAGGCTACATATGTTTAGAAGTTAGTAAAATAAAAGGTGACAAAGGAAGCTCCAATGTAGATCAAGTAGAGACCTGCATTAAACCTTGGTGACTTTACTATAAATGAGAAAAAATATAATAAAGGAATAATCAGATACATGAGATAAAATATAATAAAAGAATAATCAGATACAGGAGAAAATTGAGATAAAATGGATTTTAGAATACGAAAACCAATTTCAAAAAGACAGAGTGAGAAGTCACATTACACCAAAAAAAAAAAAATCACTGGGTTGATCATTATTTACCCATTGGTCAGTCTCTGATAAGCAAGGTGGTATGATAGAGACAGACACAGTGGGTTGAGCTAGCAGGAAATATGCAAGTGCAGTTAATTAATATGGAAAGCAGCATTTAGAAATCTGGAGAGGAGAATAAATTGTTCAAGCACCCACCACCTCTCTTTCTGTGTCTCTTGGCTCATTTTCTTCCTCTCTGGTCCCTTGGCTTATCTCCCTGCTTTGCTCCTCCTCTTCTCTATGCTACCTCCCTCTCCTGCTTTCTCCCTGTACTGCCCTCAGTCTCATAATGGTGGTATCATATAGACTAGCCTAAAGTTCATTCAGGCTGTGCTTCTAGACCTCATACCAGGATGAAGTTGAATGTGGTATAAGTAAGCTTACTAATGTGTGATACAAGCTATATTATCATCACAAGATAACTATTTTTACCTAGACAGAAAATTGACCTCCCATGAAGCTTAACTTTGCCATCCTATCACTTTGTTCTAGCTATAGCTCCACTCTTACTCTACACCAAAAATGTTACTCTATTCGTTATCCCAACTTCTTATGTTCTCTTTTCTCTGCCTACTTCCATATATTACTTACTATCATCTCTCAGATTTATTATTTCTCAATGGCATTCAACTATGTAAAAAATTAGATAAGCTGGGACTGATGGTGTTTATCATTAATCCCAGCAATTCAGAGGCAAAAGCAAAAAGATCACTATGGGTTTGAGGCTAGCATGGTCTACACAATGTGTTCTAGGCCAGCCAGAACTATATAATAAAAGTCTCTCATATTCATCCACATTTTTTTACCCCCTCTCCTTCCTCTGTATCAGTACTCAGGAAATATGCTTATTCAAATTTCCATATTTTTAACCTTCAAAAGAACATAGCTTTGTTGTTATATCAAATTACTTTTGGGGTACCTGATGGCATGAGTTATAAGTGTGGGGTGTATGAGATGTGGAAGTATGTGGGGACTCTGTGTGTGTGTGTCTGTGTGTGTCTGTGTGTGTGTCTCTGTGTGTGTGTATTATGTATGTATGTGTGTGATGGGGATATGGAGACATGTGTGGTGTAAAGTTTTAGTCTACTTGAAGAAGCCTGTTTAGAAACTAAAAAGAGGCTAATCATTTTAAAAACTTTTTTACACACAAAATAATTCAAGTTTTTAAGCTACTTTTTATTTCTGTATGGGCCCAGTCTGACATATAAGAGTTAGGTCAGTTACTCTCAGTAGGAAAAAGCTGCTTAAGCATAATTTAGTATGAACTACCAAGATGAGAGATCCATGAGCCTTAGTAAGTGCAGTAAATGGGCTGAGAAGTCACCACTCAGCAGTATACTTGCTTAATGTCTACTGACCATTCCCAACAGTGCTGAATGGGTTATCCATACACTCTTATAGGGGCTTACTGACAGGGATACAAAGATGGTAAGAAATAGATTTCAATGTTTCAACCATTTATAAAACTCTTTCATGATTAAAAATTGTTCCTAGTATCAAGCAGAAAAGAAAGATGCTCAATCTCTGCTCCATACATTGTCTCTATATTTCTTCCTATGAGTATTTTGTTCCCCTTCTAAGAAGAACTGAATCATCCACACTTTGGTCTTCTTTCTTATTCAGCTTCATGTGGTCTGTGAATTGTATCTTGGGTATTCCAAGCTTTAGGGCTAAGATCCATTTATCAGTGAATGCATACCATGTGTATTCTTTTGTGATTGGGTTACTTAACTCAGGATGATATTTTCTAGTTCCATCAATATTCCTGAGAATTTCATGAAGTCATTGTTTTTAATAGCTGAGTTGTACTCCATGTGCAAATGTACCATATTTTCTCTATCCATTCCTCTGTTGAAGAACATCTGGGTTCGCTCTAGCTTCTGGCTATTATAGATAAGGCTGCTATGAACCTAATAGAGCATGTGTCCTTGTTATATATTGGAGCATATTTTGGGTATATGCTTAGAAGTGGTATAGCTGGGTCCTCAGGTAGTACTGTGTCCAATTTTCTGAGGAACCACCAGACTGATTTCCAGAGTGGTTGTACCACCTTGCAATCCCACCAGCAATGGAGGAGTGTTCCTCTTTCTCCACATCCTCGCCGACATCTGCTGTCCTCTGAGTTTTCGAACTTAGCCATTCAGACTGGTGTGAGGTGGAATCTCAGGGTTATTTTGATTTGCATTTCCCTGATGACTAAGTATGTTGAACATTTCTTTAGGTGCTTCTTGGACATTCAATATTCCTCAGTTGAGAATTCTTTGTTTAGCTCTGTACCCCATTTTTTAATAGGGTTATTTGGTTCTCTGGAGTCTAACTACTTGAGTTATTAGAATATATTGAATATTAGCCCTCTATTGGATGTTGTATTGGTAAAGATCTTTTCCCTATCTGTTAGTGACCATTTTGTTCTATTGACAGTGTCCTTTGCCTTACAGAAGCTTTACAATTTTATGAGGTCCTAAGAGACTGAAGGAAAGGCTGTACAGAGATTTCCTCAGCTGGGGATCAATCCCATATATAGTCACCAAATGCAGACACTATTACTGATGCCAAGAAGTACTTGCTGACTGGAGCCTGATATAGTTGTCTCCTGAGAGGCTCTGCCAGAGCCTGACAAATACAGAGGTGGATGTTCTCAGTCAACCATTGGACTGAGCAGGGATCCCCAATGGAGGAGTTAGAGAAAGGACTGAAGGAGTTGAAGGGACTTGCAATCCCATAGGAAGATCAACAATATCAACCAACCAGATCCCTCTCAGGGATCTGGGACTAAACCATCAACCAAAGAGTACACATGGAGGAACCCATGGCTCTAGCCACATATGTAGCAAAGGATGGCCTTCTGGCATCAGTGGGAGCAGAGGACCTTGATCCTGTGAAGGCTCTATACCACAGTGTAGGGGAATGCCAGGGCAGGGAAACAGGAGTGGGTGAGTGGGGAAACACCTTACAGAATCGAGGGGAGGGGAGATGGAATAAGGGGTTTCTGGGGGGAGGGAAGCTGGGAAAGGAGATAACATTTGAAATGTAAATAAAGAAAATATCCAATAAAAAGTAAAATAAAAATAAAAAGTCTAAGATATCTAAAAAACAAAATTAAATAAAGGCACTTAACATGAGAAATTGGAAACTTGTCAGTACTATAGCAAACACCTAGGCCAGGTCATGCAGAGTCTTATAAGCCAAGCTTCTGGGTTGACCCTAACTTAAGAACAATAGCAACCCCTGAAGTCACACCCTGAGACTTGCTTGGGTTATCTGGACTCCACACAGGGAAGTGATAATCTAAGGAATGGAAGTGGAGTGTAAAAAGATCTAGGTCATGAGATAGGCATGGTGACTCAAACCTCAATGCCTACCACTCCTGAAGATGCAGCAGGAGGATTGACAAGAATTCTAGCCTGGGCTACATAAGTTCTAGTCTACTCTGTGTGTGAGGGATCACATACCCAACAACAGCAAATACATACAATTAATTTTGAAATAGAACTTACACAAATAGTGTCATGGAGAAAGAGAACAGGAAGAATCAAAGAGGATGGCAATAACCCTGGCTTGGGCAAACAGATGGTTAGTGGAAGGTGCCCTTCACAGGCAGAGAAAACAAACAGATGTGGAATAAACAGAGTATGTTACATTAAAAAAAACAAAGAAAAGAAAGATACTCAAATATAACTACAGAATTCTCAGGATTGCTATACTTTGCAAAGAGCTAACAAAGTTGACTGGGAGGAAATATTACCTGTATTTCTTCCAGAAACAGAAATCACTTACATTAGCATATCTTTATACTTTTCATATTTTTTCCCTCACCCATTGCTTTATTGTAAAGTCTCAACATTGAGGTAGGAAAGACATGTTTTTATTGCTCCTCATTCTGTGGGTTAGAAAAATCGTAGCTCCTTTTTATTAATACAGCAAAAGTATAATGAAACTAAAATGCACTTGCTTTAACATTCTTTGCTAAAATCCTCACTGATTCTTTGAATAAGAACTCAGGTACATGACAATAGAGTTATCCTCAGCAAAGACTGCAATTTTGCTTGGTATATCTCGCATGCCTCACAATGATCAAATCTCTCTTTAAGTTCTTTGAGGTTGATGACTCAAGTTTTACTCTATGTCTCAGCCTATTCAAAGAATTTGATATCATTGTTCAATACTTGTTTAGGCAGCTATTTCTAGGAGACACAGGACACTTACTGGTCCTCTGCTCTTAAACTATTTCTGTCCCTTCTTCCGTAATGTTCTCTCAAGTAATGATAGCTGAGAGAGGGAAAATTAGCCTCTCCTAAGGATGAATTCCCTAACTGATTATCCAATACAAAGTGGTCAACTCTGAATTTATATACATAGAAACAATGTACCAACTCAGTAAGTTGTATTTGTATACTTGTACATATATATCAATATATATTATTCATTTATCCAAATAATATGCAAAAATAAAGAGGCCATCAGTTTCGGAGAGCAAGAAGGAGCATGAGAGGGTTTAGGGGTATAAAAGACAAGAGGAGTGTGGCATAATTATATTTTAAGTAAAATATGTTTTTAAAAAGCAAAATTTTATATACACAGTTAATGCTCAAAATCTGAAAAGCAACTAAGAAAAATTAAGTTCAATTTTGTTGTGGAGGCAAAAACAAGGGAAATGTTTCATTTAAAATTTGAATTATTTATCCTGAATCTGGAGACATTTAAACAACTTTCTAGACTAAGTGAATATTTTGGCAGGCATGGAAATTCCTTTCAAGGGTTGTATTTCACCATTAAAACCCTCAGTATATACATAAATCAGGGTGAATCATTTAGGAAATCCCTTTTAATATAATCTGGAAAGGTGGTATAGATTTGCATGTTCAAGTGCAGATGGCCTCCATGAGAGTATGGGACAGTACAATGAGATCTCATTGACCATGGCCATTTCTCTAACCAAGGCTAAATAAAAAGAACCAAAGGAACACAGAAAAGTTGGATAGAGTACGGATTCCTTCACACCTCATTGAAAATTCTCCCTCGACTTTCACCACTGATGTTTCTCTAATGCTTTCTTTTATTATTGCTGTCTTCAAAGAAAAGATACTGATGTCTACAAGTGAGAAAAATGTTAAGAGGTAATGTAATTTACTTTGATGGGACTCACTGACAGGCTTCATTGAAATTCTTCATTAGGACAACCTTTGTAATCTACTCTGTGTCATGGGGTGATATTCTCATTGCTATTATCCATATTAATTGCCTCTACTTTCTCACATATTTTTCTTTCAATATCTGCAGCTGCTCCGTAAGATTCATAAATATGTTTCTTTCAAATTATTGTAAAGGTTTTGCCACTATATTCTATTATGGCCACTTATTCCAAACAATTCTTTGTACTTTAAAGTTACTGCACCCTTTTTCCTTGCTATTATGGTCTATTATGTTCTATGACATAGCTGTTGGAATGTCAAACCCATTATAAATGAAAATGGTTGCATCTAGATGGAGTGAGTGCCACTGCTTTCTCTTTTCTTATTTAACTCATTCATTTAAAAATATTTTTCTTTTATTTTTGAAATTACTGTATAAATACACCCTTTTCCCTTTCCTTTCCTCCCTCCAAATCCTCCTACATACCCCTGTTGAAACTCTTTCAAATTTAGGACCTCTTTTTTCATTAACTTTTGTTAAATTCATATATGTATATACACATATTTCAAAATATAATCTGCACAGTCTGTATAATGTTAATCCTATGAATATTTTCAGGGCTACCATTTGGTATTTGATAACCAACTGTGCTCTTCCCTGGATAAGTCTATTTCACCACTCTCAACATTTCTTAGTTGCCTGTAGTTCTTTGTGTAGGGTTGAGGGCTCCTGACTTTTCCACATCCACTTTAGCATGTCTGTTGTCCTTCTTCAGCATGTGTTTAGGTAGTTATGTTAGTGAAAATTTACAGCTATAGATTCTGGCATTACTAGAAGATTCAGTCTCACTACAAACTCCATGCTCCTCTGACTCTTACAATCTTTCCAACCTCTCTTCAATGTTTCCTGATCTTTAAGAGCAAGGCTTGCTTATAAATGTATATACTGGGACTGGGTTCCGTAACTCTGCATAGCCATTAGTTGACATTTTCTGTAATGTTCTCCATTGCAGGGATGAGTTTTTTTGATGGGGTATGAGGACTACACTTACTTGTAGGCATAGAGACAACTAGTTTTAGTTCCATCTATTTATCTGTAATCTCATGGTTTTATTTTTCTTCCCAGCTAAGTAGTATTCCATAGTGTCTCTTTATCACATTTCATTATCCAGTAATCAATAGAAGGTCATTTAGGTTGCTTCCATTTCCTAGATATTGTGAATGCAGCAACAAAGAATATGGCTGAGTAAAATTCTGTGGAGCAGGATGTCTGGTCCTTACAGCATATGCCAAGGAGTGATCTAGCTGGATCATTTGGCAGATTTACTTTCTTAGTTTTATAAGAATTCTCCACACTAATTTCTATACTACTTATACCAGACTGTAGACTACCCAACAGTGAATGAGTTTTCCTCCTTTTCCAACATCTACTCCTGTATTTGCTTTCAGCTCCTATATTGACCTGTGCCATTCTGAATGGAATAAGATAAAATAGCAATTTTTTTAAAAAACTAAATTTTCTTGAATTTGTTTATGTAATATATTATGTTGATGGATTTTTGTATATTGAATCATGTCTGTATCCCTGGGATGAAGCCTACTTGATTACAGTGAAAGATGGTTTTGATGTGTTATTGGATTCATCCTGTGAGAACTTTATTGAGTATTTTTGCATTGATATTCATAAGTGTGATTGGTCTGAAGTTTTCTTTGTTGAGTTTTTGTGGGGGTTAGGTATCAGAATAACTGTGGGTTCATGGAATGAATTAGGTAGTATTCCTTCTGCTTCTATTTCATGGAATAATTTGAGGATTATTGGTATTAGCTCTTCTTTGAATGTCTGAATGTCTGGTAGAAATCTGTACTAAAACCATCTGGCCATGGGCTTTTATTGTGAGATTTTTCATGACTATTTCTATTTTCTTAGGAGTTATGAGACTGTTTAGACAGATTACATGATCTTGATTTAACTTTTGTCTGGAAACCTACTCATTTCATCTAGATTTTCCAGTTATGTATAGTTTAGGCTTCTGAAATAGGATCTGATGATTTTTTTGAATTTCCTCAGATTCTGTTGTTATGTCTCCCTTTTCATTTCTGATTTTGTTAATTTGGATACTGTCTCTGTGCCCTTTAGTTAGTTTGGCTAAAGGTTTATCTACTTTCTTGATTTTTTTCAAAGAACCATATCTTGTTTTTGTTTTGGTTTGGTTTTGTGGTTTTTTTTTTTAATTCTTTGTTTCTACCTTGTTGACATCAGCTCTGAGTTGAACTATTTCCTTCCATTAACTCCTCTTGGGTATGTATGCTTCTTTATGTTCTAGAGCTTTTAGGTGTGCTGTTAATTTGGTTTTATGGGATCTCTCCAATATCTTTATGAAGGCACTTAGTGCTAAGAATTTTCCTCTTAACACTGCTTTCATTGTGTCCCATCAGTTAGGGTATGATCTGTCTTCATTTTCACTGAATTCTATAAATTCCTTGATTTCTGTCTTTATTTCTTCAATGACCAAGTTATCATTGAATAGAGAGTTGTTCAGTTTCCATGGGAATGTGGGTTTTCTTTGTTGTTATTGAGGTTTAACCTTAGTCCATGGTAATCTGATAGAATGCATGGGATTATTTCGATCTTCTTGTATCTGTTAAGGCATTTTTGTGTCCGATTACATGGTCAATTTTGGAGAAGGTTCCATGAGGTGCTGAGAAGAAGGTATATCCTTTTGTTTTAGGATGAGATTTTCTGTAGATGTCTGCTAAATCCATTGTTAGTTTCACTGTGTCTCTGTTGAGTTTCTGTTTCAATGACTTTTCAATTGATGAGAGTGGGGTGTTGAAGTCTTCCACTATTATTGTGTGAAGTTCACTGTGTGTTTTGAGATTTAGTGATGCTTCATTTACTAATGTGGGTGCCCTTGAATTTGAGGCAAAAGTGTCCAGAATTGAGAATTCCTCTGTGGAATTTTTCTTTGATGAATATGAAGTGTCCTTCCCCATTTTTTAAATAATTTTTGTTTGAAAGTCTATTTTATTGGATATTAAAATAGCAACTCCAGTTTGTTTCTTGGATCCATATTCTTGGAAAACTTTTTCCCAGCATTTTACTCTGAGGTAGTATCTGTCTTTGTCACTGAGGTATGTTTCTTGTCTGTAGCAAAATATTGGATCGTATTTACATATCCAGTCTGTTAGCAAGTGTCCTTTTATTGGGGAATTGAGTATATTGATGGTGAGATATATTAAAGACAGATGATTGTTAGTTCCTATTCTTTCTGTTGCTAGAGATGGTATTATGCATGTATGATTATTTTCTTTTAAATTTGTTGTGAAATGTTTAATTTCTGGTGTTTTATTGGGTGTAGTTACCCTCCTTTTTATGGAGATTTCATTCCAGTATCCTCTGTAGGGCTGGATTAATAGAAAAATATTGGTTAAATTTGATTTTTGTCATGGAATATATTGGTTTCTCTATTTATGGTGATCAAGAGTTTTGTTGCATATAGTATCCCAGACTGGCATTTGTGTTCTCTTAGGGTCTGGATGACATAATACTCTACATAAGCAAACTCAAAGGAAAAAGCCACATGATCATCTCATTAGATGCTGAAAAGCCTTTGACAAAATAGAACACCCCTTCATATTATATGTCTTAGAGAGAATAGAGGGAATTCCCTCTCAGAATTCATGGCACACACCTAAACATAATAAAAGCAATACATTGCAAACCAACAGCCAACATAAAACTAAATGGAGAGAAACTAGAAGCAATCCCACTAAAATCTAGGACAAGATCAGGGTACTCACTCTCTCCCTATCTATTCAATATAGTAATTGAAGTTCCACCAGAACAATTAGACAACAAAAAGAGATGAATGGGATACAAATTGGAAAGGAGGAAGTCAAAGTATCACTATTTTAGATGATTTGATACTATATAAAAGTGACTATAAAATATCACCAGAGAACTCAGACAACTGTTAAACAACTTCAGCAAAGTAGCAGGATATAAAATTAACTCAAATCAGTATCCATCCTTTATACAGATGATAAACAGGTTGAGAAAGAAATTAGGGAAAAAACTCTTCCCAATAGCCACAAATAGTATAAAATATCTTGGTTAAAGTCTTACCAAGCAAGTAAAAGATCTGTATGACAAGAACTTCAATTCTCTGAAGAAAGAAATCAAAGAAGACCTCAGAAGATAGAAAGACCTCCCATACTCATGGATTGGTAGGATTACATAGTGAAAATGGTCATCTTACCAAAAGCAATCTACAGATTCAATGCATGGCCCATCAAAATTGCAAATCCCATCAAAATTCTCAGTTCTTCATAAAGATAGAAAGAGCAATTCTCAAATTCATCTAGAACAACAAAAAACCTAGGGTAGCCAAAACAGTTTTCAACAATAGAAGAACTTTTTGGGGAATCATCATCCCTGACCTCAAGCTGTACTACAAAGCTCAAGTCCAAGTGAATCAAGGACCACAGCATAAAATCAGATACACTGAGTCTAATAAAAGAGAAAGTGGCAAAGAACCTCAAAAACATCAGCATAGGGGGAAATATCCTGAACAGAACACCAGTGGCTCAGGCTCTAAGATCAAGAATTGATAAATGGGACCTCATGAAACTGAAAAGCTTACGTATAGCAAAAGACACTGTCAATAGGACAAATCGGCAACCAACAGATTGGGAAAAGATCCTCATTAACACTACATCCAATAGAGGCTAATATCTAAAATATATAAAGAACTTAAGAAATTAACCTCCAAAACCCAAATAACCCATTATAAAAATGGGGTTCAAAGCTAAACAGAGAATTTTCAACAGAGGCCTCTTGAATGGCTGAGAAGCATTTAAAGAAATGTTCAAAGTATTTAATCATCAGAGAAATGCAAATCAAAAAGACTGTGAGATTCTACCTCACACCAATCAGAACGACTAAAATCAAAACCTCAAGTGATAATACTTGTTGGCGAGGATGTGGAGAAAGAGGAACACTCCTCCATTGCTGGTGGGACAGCAAACTTGTAAAACCACTCTGGAAATCTATCTGGCTGTTCCTCAGAAAATTGTAAATAGTTCTACCTGAAGACACAGCTATACCACTTTTGGGCATATATTCTGCTCAAAAGTTGCCCACCCCCTATACCCCAAGGTCACATGCTTCACCATGTTCATAGCAGCTTTTTATTGTAATAGCCAGAAGCTGGAAACAACCCAGATGTACCTCAACCAAAGGATGAATACAGAAAATGTGGTTCATTTACACAATGGAACATTATTTAGCTATTAAAAATGAGGATATCATGAATTTGGCAGACAAATGGATGGAACTAGAAAATATCATCCTTATTGATGTAGCCCAGACCCAAAGGGACATACATGGTATATACTCACTGTTTACTGGATATTAGGCCAAAAGTACAGATTCTCTAGGTTACAACCCACAGATCATAAGAAGTGTAACTAGTAGAACAGTTCAAGTGAGGATGCTTCCATTCCACTTAGAAGGATGAAGGAAATAATCATGGGAGGCTGAGTGAGGGAGGGACCTGGATGGGGAAGGGGAGGGGCAAGGGAAAAGGGGAACTGGATCCTGTCTAAAAGAACTGCAGGGACAAAAATGGAGAAAAGACTGAAGGAAAGGCAGTTCAATGACAGGCCTAACATGGGATATATCTCATGGGGAGACATCAAGCCGTGTTACTATTACTGATGCAATGGTGTGCTTACAGATGGGAGTCTGGCATAGCTGAGGTCCTATCAGCAGCTGACTGAGACATATGCAGATACTTACAGCCAACCATTGGACTGAACTCGGGGACCCCTATAATTGAATTAGGAGAAAAATTGAAGAAGCTGAAGGGGGGTGACAACATGGAAAGACCAGCTGTTTCAACTTACCCACATCCTAGGGAGCTCCTAGAGACTGAGCCACCAACCAAGAGCATATATGAGCTAATCCAAGGTCCTTGGAACAAATACAGCAGAGGTCTACCTGGTCAGGCCTTAGTGGGAGAAGATATGCTTAATCTTTGAGACACTTGAAGACCCAGGGAAGGGGGAGGCATGGTGGGAGGGGAGTACCCTTTCAGAAACAAGGGGGAGGAGGAATGGGATGAAGAACTGTGGGATGGGGGACTGAGGAAGGGGAAATGACAGGAATGTAAATAAATAACATAATAGAAATTGAAAAAAATTAAATTTCCTTACTTGCTAGTGATTATGAACATTTTAATTATTTTCCCATTATTGAAAATAGATTATTTTCTCATACAACATATCCTGATTACTACAGTTTCACCTCTTTCTACTTCTCTCAGTTCTTCCTCATTCCTCCTCCTATCTAGATCCAATCCTTTTCTGTCTCTCATCACAAAAGAAGCTTCTAAGAAGATATAACAAGACATAACAAAATTAAATAATATATAAAAAACCCTATTACACTGAACTTGAACAAGGCAAGCCAATAAAAGGAAAAAAGCCCCCAAGAGAAGGCACAAGAATCAGAGACACACCTGTTAACACAGTCATGTGTCCACCAAAAAAAAAAAAACTAAACTAAAAGCTATAATATATGCAAAAAGTAGCTGGTGTAGATCCATGTAGTCCCATTGCTTATGGCTTCAGTACCTGTGAGTTCATATGAGCTTTTCTCCTGATCTCCTCTATCCCCTGGCTCTTGCACTCTTTCTGCCCCCTCTTCAATGGGTCTCTTTGATCTCCAAGGGAAGTTATTTGATGAAGACATGCCATTTAGTGTTGTGTAATATCTTGTTCCAGTCTGATACAGGAGGAAACTTTTCTAATGATGGCTGAATAAGACACTGATCTATGAGTATAGCAGAATATCATTTGGAGTCATTTTTATTGTTACTTTTTTTTAGACCATTAGTATTTGATTTCCTCCACTTCTGGGCTATTTAGTCTCCAGGTCTTAGTCACCTGAACAGTGTCAGGTATTGATTCTATCTCATGGAGTAGGCCTTGAACAATGGTTGTACTCTGAGAAGCTTTGTGCCACAGTGCCCTAGCACATTTTCTCAGCAAGACAACATTGTGGATCAAAGATTTTGTTGAGTTGGTTTTTCTTTCCCTTTTGGGTTCCTTCAGGTACCAAAAATATTAGAACTTAGGGGTGAAGATTCTATGTAGGCACCAGCTTGACCTCTCCATGTTCAATGAGTTATGTGGTGTTGTATTCAGCAATGGGGTTTTGCTGGCAGATTTTCCAGCTTTATTGGGTACAGGCTTTTAAAATATGTTCTTATAATTCTCTGGATTTCCTTGGTGTCTGTTATGTCTATTTTTGCTTCTGATTTAATTTATCTGCATATTCTCTCCATCTTTTAGTTGGTTTGGATATCTGTCTATCTTGTTGATTTTCTCAAAGTACCAATGATTTGTTTCATTGGTTCTTTGTATTCTCTTTGTTTCTACATAAGGATTACAGATCTGGGTTTGATTATTTCTTGCCTTATATTCTTTCTGAGTGAGATGTTTTCTTTTTGTTCTAGAGCTTAAAGTTATTCTGTTAAGTTACTAATATGAGAACTCTTCATTTTTGTAGATGTAGGCAACTTACATCTATGAACTTTCATCTTAGTACCACTTTCATTGTGTGCCATAAGTTTAGGTATGTTGTGTATTCATTTTCATTTACAACTAGAAAGTCTTTAATTTCTTTATTGACCCCATTTCATTCACTAGAGCATTGTTTATCATGGACTGTCTTATTTTCTCCATCTATGGTGACTCAAAGCTTTGTAGGGTATGAGTCTAGGTTGGCATCTGTGGTCTATCGCACCTCTATCCATGCCCTTCCAGCTTTTACAGTCTCTATTGGGAAGACTGGTGTGATTCAAATTGGTCTGTTTTTATATGTTACTTGGTCTTTTTTCCCCATACAGCTTTAAATATTCTGTATTGTGTGTTCAGTGTTTCAATTATTATGTGCCAAAGAAAAATTCTTTGCTGGTCCAATCTATTAGGTGTTCTGTATGCGTCTTGTACATTTATGATATCTCTACCTTTACTTTAGGAAAATTTTCTTCCATGATTGTCTTAGAGTTTGACTGCTGTGACCAGACACCATAACCAAGGCAAGTCTTACAAAGAACAACATATAATTGGGGCTGGCTTACAGGTTCAGAGGTTCAGTCCATTATCATCACGGTGGAAGCTTTTTCTTTGATGGCCAAATTTATATACCGAGGCATTATCCTCTGTTACAGGGGAACTAAATTTAAATATGTATATATTATAGAAAACTTCTGCTGTAGTACATCCCCATATATTATTTTCAATGATTCTTCTAATGTTTGTATCTCATTGATTGAGTTTTGGCTGAATCACTTTGTTTCTTTAACTTCTGATTCTTTTCTATGTCAGTAGTTTTCAAAAGTGCAAGTCAGAGAGTGTTAACAGTAAATACTTTTTCAACTTTATTTGAGAGAGAGAGAGAGAGAGAGAGAGAGAGAGAGAGAGAGAGAGAGATTTTCACTTGGTTTAAAGTTAATCTAAATGTTCCCATCTGAATACCCTCACTTTGATTATTATAAATCTCCAGTCATCTGTGAGAACCCAGTGCACAAGGGAGTGAACTGGCTTTGAAGGTTGAAGGAGATTATTTGAAGGCCTATTGTTTTGTTAAAGAAAACTTAAAATCACTCCATCTGCTTTGAGACCACTTTTACCCTCATATACTTCTCCAGTGCCTGATGCCAACCTGAGGACTTTAGCAACTCCATGGTGAAGGCTGTGGTGTTCAGTTTTATTTCTCCATTTTAGGGGATTCATTCTTGGGTTTCTTTATAATTTAATCCTTGCTTTCTTTCTTTACTACTAAATGTTATTGTCTCCACAATCTTTTCTCTTTTTTCCATTTCCTCACAGGTTAATATTTTAAACTATTTTAAAATTTCACTACAGTGGTTTGAATGGGAATGGCCCATAGATTCATAGGTGTGAGTGAACCAAAAGGTTGAGAAGTGTGTCTTTGTTGAAAGCAGGTCTCACTAAGGGTCAGTTTTGAGGTTTCAAGAGACTCTTGCTATTTGCAGCATGCTTTAGTCCTCCTGCCTTCTGTTCCTGCCACCATGGCTTTGTTCCAACAGCATGTACTCTAAGTTTCTGGAACCTTGCACTCAATTAAATATTTTCTTTTAAGTTGCCTTGGTCATGGCATTTTGTCACAGCAGTAAAAAATGTACCTAATACAGTCCTCTATAGATACATTTTGACTAATTGACTCTATAATTTTATTTTTCACCATAGCATTTTGTATATTTATTATAGCATCATATATATATGTGTGTGTGTGTTTGTGCCAATATAAAGAAACTTACAAGATTTTCACTAAATTTTAAATTTATTTATCTTATATTAATTCATACATTTTATTATATATTACATGCTGTTTTTATTTATTTATGAATTATTTAATATTTTATTCTGTTTCAACATGTTTGGTATATCAACTATTTGTTGTTTTATGATGGAAATATTCAAAATTCTTTCTTTTTTGAAATATATAGTATATTATAATTATTTTTAGTCATGCTACTGGGTAGTAAAGTCATCATAACTTCTTGCTCTTCGAGTTAAACTTAGTGCCCATTGATCAATGCCTCCTTATCCCTTCCTCCCCTAACAGTATCCTCTAGACCACTTGAGGTGAGTTGTATTAGTCAGAATTATATAAAGGCACTGCAGTAATAGAATAAATAAGAATAAATAAAGACAGGATTTATTAGAGTGGCTTGGAGGTTGTTGTCTGTGTAGTCCAACAATGGCTGTCTCTTGACAGAAAGACCAAGCATCTGGTAGTTGTTCAGTCTATAAGGTAGGAGGGCTCAGTAGTCCCAATCTGGTGTTGAAGTCCCAGAAGTGTCCTAGACAGCTGCTGGTCTTCAGTCCTATGTTGGAATCCTAAAGACGTAAGTTCTAATATAGCAAAAGAATCAGATCCAATAACTCCATCCAGCTCAATTTCTCTCTGACCCTATTTCTGTCTCTGTCTCTATCTCTCAGTCTCTGTCTCTCTGTGTCTCTGCATGTCTCTGTCTCTTTCTCTCTCTCTCTCTCTCTCTGACCCCCCTCTCTCTCCATGCTCTTTCCTTGTTTCTTTTCTTTAATTTTAAGAACACAGGCTGGCCCGTTCTTATAGGGTCTCTATGTCTCAACCTCCTGTTTGGTAGGACGATTTTAGGTTATTTTATCTTGCAGGATTTCTTAATCTCTCTCCTACCATTCTATTTTAACTATAAGTTCCTTATCTCCATATTTTACCTACTGTTGCCTTCCTGTTTACTTTCATCTTACTTTCTTTTTTTTCCTTTTTTTTCCTTTTTTTTCTTTTCTTTTTGTTATCAATACTAATCAGTAGTCTATTTTTATAGTCCAGTAATCCCTCCCAGTCCTATCTCTGAAAGTTCTTCATCCCATTCTTCTTCCCTGTCTCCAAGAGGATGTACCCACACACACCCCCACACCCCACCATACCAGACCTCCCCCTCCCTGGGGCTTCAAGTCTCTTGAGGGTTAGTTGCTTCTTCTCTCACTGAGGCCAGATCAGGCAGGCGCTGCTGTGCCAGGGGACTCATATCAGCTGGTGTATGCTACCTGGTTGGTGGCTTGGTGTCTGAGAGATCTCAGGTGTCCAAGTTAGTTGAGAAGTATTTAAAAAGATGTGGGAAGTATTAAAAAAGATGGAATATAACACAGCATGTTCCTGCTCCATGCCCTGATTCTCTCATCCCCAGTGAGCTGGCCAGCCATGCATTGGTGGGCAATGGATGACCTGCTTTCATCTCATGGAGCTCTGACTCAAAGCTCCACAATCTCTCTACCCAGCTCGCTAGGTTCCCACTGGCGGGTCGCTGCCATGCCAGCCCCAAGCTTCAATACCTCTATGGCCTCTGTGGTGTACATCAGGTAAACCCACACTTTGCCATTGTACATTTCTCTCTGGAACCCAGATGAGAGGCCACGTGACGGAAAACGCAACACAAACTTAGCTCAGAAACAATAGTAACTCAATTTCTGGGCACAACAACTAAAACCTAATCATGTAAGCCTTATCAAAGTCTGATTCCTCTAGTGGCGAATCCTTGCCGATCTTCCACGATACCAGGAGACTCTAGTAGCTACATCTTACCTATCTGCTGTCCCCATTCCAAAAGACTCTCCCTCTCTCCTGCCCCTCTCTTCTCCTTCTCCGACCTGGAAGTCCCTCCTTACATCCCCAGTGATTGGCTCTTTTATTTGTTAGGGGATTGATTCACAAGAAGTCACAGGTGTAACTCACTCCTTCTCTGAAGCCACTCCCATGAAGGCAGAATTAAAATACAAAAAGCCCCAGGGCTATCTACAACACTGCTGGTCTTCCTATGGGGTTTCCCTTCTCTGCTTCTTCGAACCTTTACCTAATTCAACCATAAGGGTCCCTGGCTTTGTTAATTGGTTGGGCTAAGTATTTGTATCTGACTCTTTCAGCCATTTGTTGGGCCTCTTGGAGGGCAGCCATGCTAGGCTTCTGTCTGTAAGCACACCATAGCATCAGTAGTAGTGTCAGGCCTTGGACCCTCTTCTTGATCTGTATCCCAATTTCGGACAGTCACTAGACCACCTTTCCTTCAGTCTCTTCTCCATTTTTTCCCCTGTAGTTCTTTTAGATAAAAACAGTTCTGGGTCAGAGTTTTTGACTGTGGGATGGCAACCCCATGCCTCCACTTGATGCTCTGTCTTTCTACTGGAGGTGGACTCTGCATGTTCCCTGTCCCAACTGTTGGGCTTTTCATCTAAGTTCCCTACCTCTGAGTCCTGAACATCTCTTATCTCCAAGGTGTCTGGTACATTCTGGAGCATCCTCTCACCTCCTACCTTCTGAGGCAATAGTCTTATTCTGAATTTTTTCTTTCAACTTGAACTCATAGTAATTAACATATTAGTCCCTTATTTTTAAAATGCTATTGAATTCATTTTCTGTTGTCCATCTACTACTGGGTATGTGGCCTACCCTTATGAGTTGCTTGCTTCCCCAGTGGAACTGTCTTTGAGGAAGCTAAATTTTCTTTTACAATTGAAGATAGCTTCTGGGTTAGGAATAGGGACATGTGTTCATTTCTCCTTTGGGCTTTAGGAACTCATCTGGTACAGACCTACGCAGGCTCCTTGTGTGCTGCTTCAGTCTGTATGAGTTCATATGTGCATCTATCTTGTTGATTTCAAAGGTCTTGTTTCCTTGGTATGCTTCTTCCCCTCTGACCTTTACACTCTTTCTTCCTCCTCTCCCATAAACTTCCCTGAGTGTTGAGATGAGGGACATGATGGAAACATTCTGTTTAAACCTTAGTGTTCCAAGGTCTTTCACTCTCTGCTTATCTTCTGGCTGCAGGTCTCTCTCTGTTTGTTTGCATCTGCTGCAGAAAGCTCCTCTGATGATGTGTGAGCAAGGCACTGATATATGAGCATGGCAGAGTGTCATTAGGAGTAGTTTTATTTCTATGTATATATTTTATCCTATGTCTCTGGGCTATCTAGTCTCAGTTTGTTCATCAACCAAACAGTGTTGGATATGGGTTCCATATCATGGAGTGGAACTTAAATAAAATCAGATATTGTTTGGTTACTCCCACAAGCTTTGTGCCACCACCAGACTACCTTATCTTGCAGGAAGAACACCACTGCAAATGGGTGGGAGGAGAAGAGGAGATGACATGGGACAAAAGAGGAAGTGGAAATCTTAGTCAGAATATAGTAATGAGCAAACAATCTCTTTTCAGTAGAAGGAAAAATAATATATAATGCAAAACCAAACATACACAAACAAACTAAAAACGTGAACTTTGTGTTAGCATAGTTCATGGCAACTATTACTTTTTAAATGACTGGCATTTAGAAAATTATTGTGTTTTTTTATACTATTACTATATATTCATACTGAAATTACTCTTTGATGATGATTATTTACGCTCCCACCAACAGCGTAAAAATGTTCCATCTTTTCCAAGTCTACATCAGTTTTTGTTATTACTTGTATTCTTGATGATGACCATTCTGACTGGTGTGAGATGGGACATTAAAATAGTTCTAATTTTCATTTCCCTGACTGCTTAGGCTATTGAACACATTTAAATATTTCCATCACGGCTACATATGTTTACACTCCCACAAGCAATGCATAAATGGTCCCCATTCCCTGCATCCTTGTCTGCATGAGCTGTCATTTGTTTTATTGATCCTGGCCATTCCAACTGTGGTAATATAAAATATCAAAGTTGTTTTAATTTTTATTTCCCTGATGGCTAAGGATGCTGAACATTTTAAAATTGTTTATCAGCCATTTGTGCTTAACTTTTGGAGAGCATCCTGTTTAGTTCTATATTCAATTTTATATAGAGTTGTTTTCTTGACATTCAGGTTACTTTATTTCTTTATATAATCTAGATACTAACCTTCTATCAGATGTATAATGGCTAAAGATATTTCTCTGCTCTATAGGCTGACTCTTTACTTACCTGATGGTGTCCTTTGGTATATAGAAGGTTTATTTTTACCTTCATGAGTTCTTATTCATTAATTGTTGTTTATTAATACCTGTGCTACCAGTATCCCGTTCAGAAATTTATTTTCTTTGACAATAGGTTCAAACATATTCCCTACTTTAACTTCCATCAGATTTATGTTGAGATCCTCGATCCATGTGGAGTTAAGTTTTGGGAAGAGTGATAAAAATGGGTATATTTACATTCTTCTATATGAACCTATCTAATTTGACCAGCACCATGTGTTGAAGGTGCAGTTTCTTCTTCACTTTGCATTTTGTTTCATTTTTTTTTAGTCAAAGATGGTGCATCCAGTGGTGTGTGAACTTATGTGTATATCTTCACATTTATCCCATTGATCAACATATTTGTTTTTATGCCAATACCGTACTATTTTTATTACTATAGCTCTATAACACAACTTGAAATTGGGAAAGGTGATCTGTCTCTCTCTTTCTCTCTCTCTCTCTCACTCTCTCTCTCTCTCATTAATCATTTTATGCATTTTCATTTCAAATGATGTCCCCCTTCCTTGTTACTCCTCCCCATCCCATTCCTCCATTCCCCCTTCCCTTTGCCTCCTCCACCACTTCACCCCTCTAGAACCGCCCCTATGCTAGGGCATCAAGACTCCCTCCCCTCCTATTGATATCAGATAAGGCCATCCTTTGCTACATATATATCTGGAGGCTTGGCTCTTTCCATGTATACTCTTTGGTTGGTGGTTTAGTCCCTGGGAGCTCTGGGTGGTCCAGTTAGTTGATATTGTTCTTCTTGTGGAGTTGCAATCCCCTTCAGCTCTTTTATTCCCTCCACTATCTCTTCTATTGGGGTCCCTGGGATCAGTTTGATGGTTGGCTGTGAGCATCTGCATCTTTATTGGTCAGGTGCAGTAGAACCTCTCAGGAAATAGCCATATCAGGCCCCTGTCAGCAAGTGCTTCTTGGTATTGGCTATAATGTGGGGTTGGTGTCTGCAGATGGGATGGATCCCTAGATGGAGAGGTCTCTGGATGGCCTTTCCTTCAGTCTCTATTCCATTTGTTTTGTCCCTGTTTATATAGGAACAATTCTGGGTTAAAATTTTTGAGATGGGTAGGTGGCCCCATCCCTCAACTGGGGACTTTGCCTATCTACTAGAGGTGGTCCACTAGAGTTTATATCTCCACTTTGTTGGGTATTTCGGCTAAAGCCATTGTCATTGGGCCCTGGTAGCCTCTTGCTTCTTTGGAGTTTGGGATTTTCTAGTGGTTACCCCCAGTTCCTCATCCTCCACTGCTAAATATTTCTATTCAATTTCCTGACCCTCTGTACTTCTCTCTTGTCCCTTCTAATACATGTTCCTGCCTCGACCCCTTTCCCCTCCACCTCTCTCCCTCCCAGGTCCCTCCCTCCCTCTACCTCCTGTGACTATTTTGTTCCCCCTTCTATGTAGGATTGAAGCATATATACTTTGGTCTTTCTTCTTAAGTTCCATATGGTTTGTGAGTTGTTTCATGGGTATTCTGAGCTTTTGGGCTAAGATCCACTTATTAGTGAGTATATAACATGTGTGTTATTTGGTCTCTTCAGCAATTATTTTATTATTAAGAATTTTTAGGTATCCTGCCTTTTGCCTGTGTGTCTGTGTCTGTGTGTCTGTGTCTGTCTGTCTCTGTCTCTGTCTCTCTCTCTGTGTATGTGTGTGTGTGTGAATGTGTGTGTTTACATGTGATGCTGAAGATTTTTTTCAATCATGTTAGAACTTGGACAAGAGATTGTATTAAATCTGTAGATTCTTTTTTTGTGGCTCTGTATTTTCACAATATTAAAGCTACTGACCCATGGGTATGGTTAATCTGTCTCCTGGTATCTTCTTTAATTTCTTTATTCAATGTTATAAAGTTTTAATTATACAAGTCTTTTGCTTGCTTGGTTAAAATTATCTCGTGATATTTTTTGATGATATTGTGAAATGGATTGTTTCCCTGGTTTCATTTTTAGTCCATTGGCATTAGTATATAGGAAGGTTACTGAGTTTTGTGTGTTAATTTTGAATCCTGGTACTTTGCTGAAAGGGTTTATCAGCTAAAGACATTTCTTGGTACCATCTTTAGAATCTTTTACAAATAAAATTACATCATCCACAAATAAGAATACTTTGACCTCTTCTTTTCCTATTTGTATCCTTTCAATAATCTTCAGCTATCAGCTATCTTACTGCTCTAGCTAAGACTTTCAAGTACTGTATTGAATAGGTAGGTAAAGTGGGTATTTTTGTTTAGTTCCTCATTTTAGAGGAAATTATTTAAAATTCTCTCTATTTAAGATGATGTTGGCTATGAGCTTGTGGTAACTTACCTTTATATTTTGGGGTATATCCCTTGTGTTCATAGTATCTCCAAGACTTTTTCATGAAGGTATGTTGAATTTTTTCATAGACAATTTCTGCATCTAATGAGGTGTTCATGTTTTTTTTCTTTAATCTGTTTATGTGGCAGATTACATGTATTCATTTACATAAGTTGATGTATTAATTCATCTCTGGGATACATTTAATTTGATCATGGTAGATAATCGCATTGATGTGTTATTAACTCAGTTTGTAGGTATTTTCTTGAGAAATGTTGCATCTATGTTCATAAAGAATATTATTCTATAATTTTATTTTTTCTCGAGTCTGTAGTATCAGAGTAATAGTGACCTCATAAAATATTTTTACAATGTTCTTTCAGTTTTCCTTTTGAAGAATAATTTGATGAGTATTAGAGGTAATTCTTCTGAGAAGATCTAAATCTATAAGGGCCTGGTTTTTGTTTTGTTGGTTTGTTTTGTTTGGGAGAATTTTAATTACTGTTTCTATTTTATGAGGTGTTTTAGGTTTATTTAGATTGCTTATTTCAAAATACTGATATGACTTTGATAGTTTGTATGCATCAAGATATCCATCTATATATTTTTTCAGTTTTGTAGAATATTGAATTTTAAGATAAGCCTTTATAATTCTCTGAGTTTCCTCAATGTCTCTTGCAATGTCTCCCTTTACATCTTTTACTTTTAGAATTTGGATATTTTCTTCCCATACATTCATTAACTTGGCTAAAAGTATGTTAACCTTGTTGATTTTTTTCAATGAACCTACTCTTTGTTTCATTGCTTCCTTTTTTTGTTTGCTTCTATTACATTGAATTCAGCTCAGAGTTTGATTATCTTTTCCAATCTATTCTTTCTTTGTTTTCTTCCACTTCTTTATCTAGAATCTTTATCTAGAGTGTTAATATGAGATTTGTCCATTTTCTGTAGGTACGTAGTTCTTAGACTTACCTCTTCAAACTGCCTTCACTGTGTTGCATATGTTTGTGCATATTGTGTTTTTATTTTTGTTCAATTCTGAAAAGTTTATAATTTTCTTCTAAAGTCTTGTTACAGTATTTATTCAGTAGTGAGTTGATTATTTTCCCTAAGTTTGTATATTTTTTGCTGGTTCTGTTGTTGATATATAGCTTTAAAATCCATAGTGTTCAGATAAGATACAGGGTGTTATTTCAGTTTTCTTTTTATCTAGTGACATCTGCCTCTATGTGTTGCTAAGAAGAATGTATATTCTTTAGTATTTGATAGAATGTTCTATAGATTTCTGCTAGGTCCATTTGATTTATGAAAGTGTTTTTACTCTAGCATTTCTCTGTTTACTTTTTGTCGAAATGACCTGTTAGTAGGAATGGGGTATTGAATTCACTGACTATTACTATTTTAGCATCAATATGTGACTTTCTCTGTAGTAGTGTTTCTTTTATGAATGTGGGTGATTTTTGTTTGGTGCATAAATATTTAGAATTGTAATATCCTCTTGGTAGATTTTTCTTTTAATGACTACATAGTGTTCTTCCCTGTCTCTTTGAAGTTTTTCAGTTTGAAGTCTATTTTTTCAGATATTAAAATAGTTGTGCCTTCTTTATTCTTGGTGCTATTTGCTTGCAATATCTTTTTCCATTCTATCACCCTAAGGTTATACCTATCCTTGGTCATGAGGAATGTTTTTAGATGCAGCATAAAGATGGATCCTGTTCCTTAATCCAATCTCTTAGTCAATCCAATCTTTTTTCCCCCCTGGGGAATTGAGATAACTGATATTGAGAATTAACAATGAGCAATGTCTGTTGATTCCTGTTATTTTGTTGTAGTGTGGGTTTTCCCATTCCTCTGATTTGCTTCTATGCCATTTGTTCTTTGTTTGTTCTTGGACATAGTTCCTTTTCTTCACACTGAGGTTTTCCTTCTAATGTTTTCTGCAAAACTTGGTTGTTGGACAGAAGTTGATGAAATTACTTTTAATTGTGAAATGTTTTTATTCTGATTGGTAGTTTGGCTGGGTATAGTAATTTGTACATGTCTAGTTTACCAGACCTTGTAGAGCATACTTTCAGGCCCTTCTGGCTTTTAAAAATCTCCCTTGACAGGTCAGATATTGTTCTAACAGATTTGACTTTATTTGTGTCTTTGTCTTTCTCCTTTGTAGCTTTTAATATTCTTTGTTCTGTACACTTAGTGTTATAATTAGTATGTGTTATGGGAGTTCTTCTATGTTTCTGTATATTTGCTTTTGAATATGCTTCTTGTACTTTGATGGCCATCTCTTTCTTTAAATTGGGGGCATTTTCTTATATCATTTTGTTAAAAGTATTTTCTATGCTTTTGACCTAGCTTTAAACTTCTTCTTCTATACCTATTAGTCATTGGTTTGGCCTTATCATAATGTCCCATATTTTCTGCATGTTTAATCTCTTTTTAAAAACATTTTTTTGACTGAGCTTTCCATTTCTTCTACCTTATCTTCAAGATCATTCTTTTTCTCATGATTTTAAATCTGTTAGTCAGGCTTACATTTGAGGTTTTAGTACATATTCTGAGTTTTTGACTTTCCATTTGTGTTTTTTTTTAATGACTCTACTTATTGTTACATTATAATTTTATGCCTTGATTTGCTTTAAGCATTTAATTTTTTTGTTTTTTTTCCATACTTTATTTACATTTCAAACATTTCCCTCTTTCCAGATCTCCCCTTTGGAACCTCCCTATTCCCTCCCCCTTCACCCTGTCTCTATGGGGGTATTCCCTCACCCACCCACTCACCCACTTTCGTCTTCCCTCCTTGGCATTCTCCTATATTGGGGCATCTAACTCCCTCTGGCCCAAGGGCTTCTCCTCCCCCTGATGGCTTAAACTTTGTGTTTTCAACATCTTCATTACACCCTTTATTCATATCTTCTTTATAATCCTTGAATATTTCCATAATTGCTCTTTTGACATTCTTGTCTTATGCTTCAGTTAAATTCATTTCCCAAGGCTTATTACAATAGACTTTCTGGCTTTTAGAGAAGCCATTGTTTCATGGTTGTTTATGTTTTTGTTTTGTATTTGAGTCTAGGAATTTGGAGTTGTGATGTCTGAAGTGTTTCTTTTTATAGATACCTGTGCTTATCTTTGTGGTTGCTGTTACCCTGCCTGTGTTGTAACTATGTTTGTCACTTGTGGAGTTTTCTAAGTCCCAGTCAAGTATTGTGGCTATAGTGTTTCTGGGTCTCAGCCTAGTGTTGAGACTCCTTTGATTTGCTTCTCTGCTATTTATTATTTGTGTGCTCTTGGATATAGTTCCTTTTCTTCACAATTAGGTTTATTCTTGATGACACTGTTTTGTAACAGGTTTGTCCAACAGTTCAAAGTTAGCCAATTAAAAGGGCCAAATTATTGGTGGAAAGCAGAAAGAGGTGATTTATTCAATGAGGCCACATTGGAAATAGGCAGGAAGTTTAAATAGAAGGCCTCTCTGAAAGAGAGTCCAGGTGGATCTCTGAGAGAAGAGTGAGAGAGAAAGAGATTAAGGTTAAGGGAGCAGCGTGTGGAAGAACTAGAGGGACAGTGATTTTGTCTTGTATTTTGTATTTTTCAACATAATATTTTTATTGATTCTTTGGGACTATTCTATCATGTGCCCATCACAATCATTTCCCTGTCATTCCATTCTACCTCACTACCCTTGTGACCCCCAAATTAAAATAAAAATAAATAATATAACAAGTTCAATTTTTGTCATCTACATACACATTGAAGCATGATCTAACCCTCAGTGGCCTGCCCCTTAAATAGAGCTGAATCATTTCCCTCCCACAACCCCACCAGAAGCCATCATTTGGGGAGAGCTAATGTTGGCATCTTTATATACTTTTCAAGAGTTCTTTTTGATGGTTTTCTGTTTAGGTTGCTACTTTTGGGGTGATTGAAGTGGAGGGGTTTGCGTAAAAGTAGCAGTTGTCACAGAAACTTTCCATGTCCGTGTTTCTCAACTATTCATCTGCAATCATTTATATCACTGCATAAATAGCTTCCTTGCTCTTTATAGTTAGTGGAAGCATGGATCATGGGCTTCTATGTAGTTTCTGGTGACAGCACATATCACAAACATGGTCCCTAGCTGCACCTAGAAAGGCCCTCAGAGACAGCCTGGATCATGGAAATCACTATTGGCTAGGGTGGCAGCACAAGCTACTTACAGAAGAAACACAAAACATGGATATAAGCATGTCTTCAGGCTGCAGCACTGACCACAAGCATCTGTATGGCCTTTTGTGGCAACACAGGCCATGGACCTCAACACAGATCGCAGTAGGACCTTGGTCCTAAACATCATCCTTAGCTTCATGCCTAGCATTTTAAATACAGAATACAAAAGCCCAAGAGTAGCAAATTCATGGGTCCTACGTGAGGAAATACTGTTCTCCTGGAACCTAGAACAATAGGTTCTCCCTTAGGTCATGATATTGCTGTTTAACACTTGGACTCACAGCAGCTTTGAGTAACTGCTCAAGACTTAAATATGTCAATCCAGTTCAAAATTATAGTGCAGAGTATAGAGGCACTCTTAGATCTTAGCCCTGCCTGGGGAACTATTGGCAGTTGATGGCTACAAAGGAAAGGACAGTCACTCTCTTTTGGGGACATGGCAGATGATAGGTAATGATAGTGGATGACTCTACACCTGTGCACACAAGGGTAGCAATAATTTGTCTCAGTGGTTATATATCTTTAAAAAGAAATAAAATTGAGAGGGAGATGTGTTGGGGGTGTCTCAAGGTACTTGGAAGGATGTAACAGGTTGCTTCCCATTCCAGAGGCAGTCAGACCTGGCAGGTGGACTAAAGTTTCATGCAATTGCCAACTTTATTCAGAGCATCAGAGAATTTATACTTTGAGGATGAAGAGGAGCTGAGTGAGTTAAGTATACAATCACAAAGGCAAGTCACAAATGGAAGACAAGTAGCATTTGATGGGCAAGTTGCACACAAACACACACAAAAAAATATTTTTTCCATAAAATTATATAAACAAGCAACAATACCCAGTTGTAGTGAATAATCTGTAGTAAACTCACTCATATTTGGTATACCTTGTAGAGGGCTAAAAACAATTCAAGAACAATTCTGTGTTTTGAAGAAATAGAGGTCATAAAGCTTTTGTCTTATTTTCTTTGAGTTTTCTAACAATAACTCAAATATCTCCTGACTCAACTCCATTCTTGAATCATGTTTTGACAGTGGAAGATTCCTATCATTAACATACATTGTATAAATCCATGAAAATTTCCAAGGATAAATATAAAAACATTGAAAGATAAAAAAACATTGAATAACAAAATTGAAGAAAGTAGTACTGGATGGAAAGACTATCCGTGCTCATAGATTAAAAGAATTCATTTTGTAAAAATGGCTATCCTACCAAAGACAATCTGCAGGTTCAATCCAATCCCTACCAAAATTTCAATGTTATTGTTCATAAAAATAGAAAACACATTCCTAAATCTCATGTAGAAGCACAAAAACACCCTTGATATCCAAATAAATACTAGAGAAAATGATTAATGTTGACAATCTCACTATATTTGATTTCAAATTATTCTACAGAGACATAGTAACAATAACGGTATGGTATTTACACTAAAACAGAGACATAAATCAATGAATCAGAATGGAGAGCCCAGATGTAAAGCAATAGTTACTAGATTTTAGATGAAGGTGCCTAAAACATACAGTGGAGAATAGATATCATTCTTAACAATTGGTGCTTGGAATATTTGATATGTAATATGACAAAGAATGAAACTTGATCTGCCTCTTATCATGAACAAAAGAACTCCAAGTGTTTCAAATGCCTTATTGTAAGAACCCGGACTCTTCAACAAGTAAGGGAAAAACTAGAGGAAAACATTTCAAGATATAGGCATAGGCAAAGACATCCCGAGTAGGACACCAGCAGGAACATGAAATAAACCAGCTTCTGCAGTGATAAATAAAAAGACCAATAAAGTTAATAAACAGCCTATAAAATAAGAGAACATATTTGTCACCCTTCCATTTGACAGAGATTAATATTAAGATTATACAAATAACTAAAAAAATACAAAAAGTAAACAGTATACAACCCAGCAAATAAATGCCTAAAGAAGTAAATGAGAGTTTTTGAAAAATGAGATTCTACTGGGTTGCCTCATCCAGCCTTGATACGATAGTTTGTGCCTAGTTTTCTTGCATCTTATTATGCCATGTTAGGTTGATATCCCTGGGAGTCCTCTTCTTTGCTGAAGTGAAACAGAGGAGGATTGAAATTAGTGGAGAGGGGAAGTCTGAGGTGGGGCTCACTGGGAGAAGTGGAGGGAGGAAAAAATGCAGTCAATTTGTAATATGTGAGAGAAGAATAAAAATTTTTAAAAGGTGAGGTACATATGGCCAATAAACTTATGAAAAATTATTTAACTTCACTAGATGTCAAAGAAATGAAAATCAAAGCTATCTTGATATTGTATTTCATTCTAGTCATGACAGTCACTGAGAAAACAGAAAAGTAAACGTCCCTCTGGTTCTTATAATCATACTGCTTTCTTTTACAAAGTTTCCTGAGCCTTAGATATAGGGAGTGTTTTGTAGATGTATCTATCAAGACTGGGCTTGACAACATAGTGTTTTGTTTGGTTGTGGTTTTTGAAATGGTCTTTGTTGTAAAGAGGATTTTCCTTGATAAGAGGTGAGAACCACACTTACCTGTAGGTATAAGGTTTATACTCATTTAGTGAAGTGGTGGTTGTAGGTTCCCTTACAAATTCCATGACTTCACTAGCCTGAGTAGCTGACTAGGTTTCTAGTCATTTCACTGTCCTGAGTGAGTCTCAAGTCCAATTAGACAGCTATAGGTTAGCAATTAAGGATGCGTGCCACTACTGCATACTTAAGGCTATTTTTGTCATACTGAATAATGTGGATCATAGGAGACATACCTGGTTATGACCATTGGTTGCTTCCCTCCTTTAGAAGCTTGCAGGCACCTTATGATGCCATGAAACCTATCCCTCAGGGAGGACACATTAAAACCTGTTCCACTTCAGAGATCTCTTGCCCTCTGTCTGAAGTGCATGGTGCCTTCAGTAACATAGATTTACCTTCCACCTCCAGGAGACAACTAAGGGCAATACTAACAGCCTACATGTTTTGCAAGTCCTTTCTACATCCCTAAAGAAGCACTCAAAAGACAACTTTAAAGAATCCCCCCCACCCCCGTTTTTTTTAGTTAAAACTACTGGGTAAAGATAATTCCTGCCTGAAATCTCAGGATTCAGTTCACACATTCTTGACTCCTTTTTCTACTTAACTTTATTCATAGTTAAAACAGTTTAAGTGCTACTTCTATGTAGATCAATGATATAGTGTTTTTCTAGCTGTTTAGTTGCCATATTCCCTCTGCAAGCTCACAGAAATAAAGAACACCCATTTTAAAATGAAGTTCCCTTTTACGGTGAGCAATTACCAATGCAGATTCATAACTAGTCAACATGCTAAGAATAAGTGACCATGAGTTCTCAGAGCTAAACAGGTCATGTTTTTCCATTCCTTTCTTACCTAGACCCAGAAGGCATAGGGGAAGAGGAGGTAGAAAGAATATAAGAGCCAGAGGACTTGCTATTACATTCTCTTTTCTGGATATAGCATGAGCATTGCTTGTATAAACTTATAGCAATTGTGTTGCTTGTTCATGATCAAACTAGACAAAATTTTGTAATAGAGTATGAGAGGCATAATGAGGCCTTCTCACTGTCTCAGAAAATATTGATAGTTAATAGCTGCTCAGGAAAGGGTAGCTATTCTTTTTACAGCAGAGAGTCACTGGTAAGTTTTCTGCTCTCTAGTAGATGGCTCCAGGCCCATATATACATGGGAAGCAGTAACTATACAGACCAGGTTATTTTTAAAAAAAACAAAAAAAATAAAATAAAATAAAAACATGACCATAGGAAGGGGTATGTAGTCCTTATGAGAGTAAATGGTGTTAAATATAATTATATTTCATTTTATAAATGTATGTAAGTTTCATAAATTAAGATAAAATTAAACAGACAGGAAGTGAGAGAAAGTTGTATTGGAGGTATGGGAATAAAGGGCAAAAGGGTATATATGATAATACTTTTATTGTATAGAAATATGAAATTCTCAAATAATAAACTGTTAAAAATATAGAAAGAGAAAGGCAGATATTATGTATTTCTTTCATTTTTTTGGTCCCTAGATTTTATGTAGTTGTATACCAATATGTATGTGTATATAAACTGAAGATCTAAAAAAAGAAACTTTACAGGGAAAAATGTCAACTAACAGGAAGGAGAAAGGCTAACAAAGAGAGTAGGGATGTAAGAAAGGAATATTCTCAAGTTACAATATGTATTTGTATGAGAATGTCCTTGAACAGTACAGTACCACCAACAGTGAATATACACAGTGAAAAATAAGAAGTGAAAATAAAAAATAACATTTTTTCTACACTACATATTCTAAGCACCTTTGTCAAAAACCAGTTCAATGTAGATTCATGAACTCTATTTTTACATATTCACCTTATATGCCACTCACTGCTGCCCTCCCAGTTACCACCTCCCTCAGTCCTTCCCTCATCTTCCCTTCCCTTTGCAGGCCCCCCTTGAAAACTCCCCTTGGTATCCCCTGTCCATAACATATCAAGTCTCTAAAGAATTAAGCATATCCATTCCAACTGAGACCAGACATGGTAGCCCACCTAGAAGAACAAATCCCACTGACAGGCCCCCATTCCAGTTCTTAGGGACCCACAAGAAGATCAAGCTGCACCTCTGCTACATATGTGTATGTGGGGGTGGTGGTAGTGATAGGTCCAGTGCATGTATGTTCTTTGGCTGGTTGTTCAGTATCTGAGAGCTCCAAGAATCCAGGTTAGTTGACTCTGTTGGTCTTCCTGTAGAGTTCCCATCCCCTTTGATCCTCACAATCCTTTCCCCAACTCTTCCATAAGAGTCCCCAAGCTCCAACCACTGTTTGGTTGTGGGTGTCTGTATAGATCTGAGGCAGCTACTGGGTGGAGCCTCTCAGAGGATAACATAGTCCTGTCTGCAAGCATAACAGAGTATCATTAATAGTGTCAGGGATTGGTGCTTACCCATGGGATGAGTCTCAAGTTAGGCCTATTATTGGTTGGCGATTCCCTCAGTCTCTGTTCCATCTATGTCCCTGAATTTCTTGAGGTCTCCCAATACTAATGTGTGGAATTCAATCTGAAATTTAAGCTTTATGAATATTTCTTTTACAAATGTGGGATCCCTTGTATTTGGGGCATAAATGTTCAGGATCGAGATATCATCTTGGTAGACTTTTCCTTTAATGAGTATAAAATGTGCTTCTATGTCTCTTTTGATTGATTTGTGTTGAAAGTCTGTGTTATTAAATATTAGAATGGCTATTACAACTTGATTTTTTGGTCCTTTTGCTTAGAAAACTTTTTTCTGAGGTAATGTCTATCTTTATTGCTGAGGTGTGTTTCTTGTACCTAACAGAATAATAGATCTTGTTTTCACATCCATTCTGTTAGCCTATGTCTTTTTATAGGTGAATTCAGTCCATTGATGTTGAGAGCTTTTAGTGACCACTGAGTGTTATTTTCTGTTATTTTGATGTTGGTAGTATTTGTGTGTGTGTGTGTGTGTGTGTGTGTGTGTGCTTCCTTTATTTTTGATGGTATGGAATTACTCATTTTCTATGTTTTCTTGGATGTAGTTGTCCTCCTTGGGTTGGAGTTTTCCTTCTAATATGTTCATAGGGCTGGATTTGTGAATAGATATTGTTCGAATTTGTCTTGAAATATCTTGTTTTCTCCCTTTATGGTGATTGAGATATTTTCCAGGTATGTCTAGGCTGGCATCTGTGGTTTTTTAGAGGTTGCAAGATATCTGTCTAGACTCTTCTAGCTTTTAGTGTCTCTGTTGAGAAGTCCAGTGTAATTCTGATAGATCTGCCTTTGTATGCCCCCTTTTCCTTGCTGCTTCTAATATTATTTCTTTGTTCTGTATACTTTGCATTTTGATTATTAATTGATGGGAAGATTTGCTTTTCTGGTCCAGTTTAATTGATGTTCTATAAGTTTCTTGTATGTTTACAGGCATCTCATTCTTTAGGTTGGGAAAGTTTTCTATGATTTTGTTGAAAATATTTTCTGGGCTTCTGAGCTGGGAATATTCACCTTCTTCTATTCCTATTATTTTTAGGTTAGGTCTTTTCATGGTATCCCAGATTTCATGAATGTTTTGTGTTATAAATTTTTTAGACTTAACATTTTCTTTGACTGATATATAAATTTCTTCTATTGTATCTTCTAGGCCTGCTATTCTCTCTTCCATTTTCTATATTCTGTTGATGATGCTTGCATCTGTTGTTCTGGTCCTCTTCCCTTGGTTTTCCATCCCCAGGATTCCCTCAGTTTGTGTTTTCTTTATTGCTTCTATTTCCATTTTCATCTTTTTCATATCTTATTCATTTCTTTTACCTGTTTAATTGTATTTCCCTGTATGTCCTTAAAGGACTATTTCCTCTTTAAAAACCTCTCTTCCTGCTTGATTATATTTTTCTATACTTTTTAAGGTATTAATTTGTTTCATCTTTAAAGGCTTCTATCATCTTTGTAAGATTGGATTTAAGGTCATTTTCTTGTTTTTCGGTTGTTTTAGGATACCCAGGGCTTGGTATACTGGAGGAGCTCTGCTCTGAAAGGGTCATATTGCCTTGGCCTTTGTTGATTGTGTTCTTTAAAGGGCCTTTAGCCATCTGGATGGTTTTTGTGCCTGGATGTTATTGTTGTAGTAGGTATTGGAAGGGGAATTAACCTTGATGATCCTTGTATGGTAGGCCTCTAATGGGTTATATCGCTCTGGATCTGCAGTTCTGTATGGTTCAGGAGTGGCAGATCCAATGAAGGTGGATAGAAAGGTAGTGAAAAAATAGAGGACCACCTGGGCTACCAGACTGCTCAGGGCAGATTGTTGTTTCCAGAGGACTCAGCCAGCAGGGAATATAAATGGGGGAAGGGAAGCTTACTTGTATGGTTCAGGATACACAGATCTGATGAGAGTGAGTGGAAAGGTGGGGAAAGAATGGAGGTTCCCCTGGGATATCAGGCTGCTGGGGGCAGCTTGGCTTGCTCCAAAGGACTCAGCTAGCAGGGAAGATGGGTGGCGAAAGGGAATCTAACCTGTATGATTCAGGCTCAGCACATCTGATGAAGGAGGACAGAGAAGTGGGGGACTTTAACATCATTTTGGTAGATTCAAGAGTTCTCCACTCTCTGTTCTCATGGGTCTAAATGTCTACTTTTATACCAATCATATTTTTTGTTGATCAAAGTGCCTTAATGAGTCCTGCAGTGCAATGCTTTCTATTTTGTTATTTTCAAAACAGTTTGGACTATTTCGTGTTTCATTTTGACTCCATTGCAACTATAGTATTTTTTCTAATTTTTTGAGCATCATTAGTATTTCAATAGACATTACCTTGAATTTTTAGAGTGCTTTGTGTAATATAGGCATTTTCTCAATGCTGACACTTTCCGTTGTTAAAGAATAAACACCTTTCATTTCTTTTGTTAACTTTAATTGTATTCAGTGTGTGACTGGTTTCATTTACAGGGTTTTTTATTTTATTGGTCACATTTATACTTATGCATTTTATTTTTCCACAGCTGATGTTAATAAGGTTACTTTCATGTTTGTATGTAATATGTCTCTATTCAGCAATGGGGCATTCTTATGAAGACTAAGAATATTTTCCATTACTCTCTGTATTTTCCTAGTGCCTAGGAGGTCATAGAGAGTAAATATTTGTTGAATAAGCTTATATTTTATCTTAACTGTGTATTTTGTTATCTTTTCTTGTGCACTATATAAAACAATATACTCCGTTATGTCATTTTCATACATGTATGTTATGTAATTAGGTTATAGCCCTTTTCTATTTCTTTTTATGTTTTCCCTACTTCTGGCCACTCTCTTTTCCTAAACATTACACTCTCTATCTCCATACTTCCATGTTTATGTATTTTTAAAATATCTATAGTTTATATATAAGAGAAATTATGCATATTTGTCTTTCTGAGTCTTGTTTATTTTTTGTAAGATAGTGATTACCACTTTCATCCATTTTCCTCCAAATTATATGATTTAATTTTCCCTTGTGGTGTAAGAATACTCTATCATGTGTATTACCACATTTTCTTTATCCATTCTTCTAGTGATACATAGCTAGGCTGATTCTGTAATTATATTTTCAGTCCCAACATTTGGTAGAACTTGGAGGACAAAATAAAAATAGGTGAAATGCAGCATGTCAGGTAATTATTCATTTAAGGGTCAAGGTCCTTAAGAATATATATTTATACATAATTTTAAATGCATATTTCAGTTTTTGATTAAAATAGTTACTGGCTCTACTTAAGATACTTGTTTGAGGAAGTGAATTACAAGCAAAAAAATGGGTTAAGTGGTTAGTTCACTAACTATGGCAAGAAAAGTCTGTGACCTCTTAGAGAAGGTAGAAAGAATTGGCATTCAGATAAGCTGCTTTTTTTCCAGTGGATATTGGTGAAGGCAGAAACTCAAAACCTATCGAAGTACTGAGGATACATGATTTCTGAATGCTTAGCCTTAAATGAGATATATAGATCATTCCATCCAAGGCTCAGGGGACACCACGGAACAATTTAAGTAACAATGTAAGGCCTAAGTGATAGAGATGAATGTTATTCAAAGCTATGTCCTAGACTGGAATGGCTACTATGAAGTGGAAACTCCTAGTTTTTTTGGAAAGTTAATTATATCAAATGTTGTTTTGCTGGGGCACACAGGTGAAAGGATGTCTTTCTAAAGAAAACACATGAAAGACTGTTTTCCTAAAGCAGACACACATGAAAGGGTGTTTGGCCATAGCAAACACATGGAAGGATGCTTGAAAACAGAGTATAAATATTATCCCACAGACAGTCGAAGATGAGCACTGAGCATTGGTTTGATTTGTTCTGCCTTGCTATTCTTAGCTGAGGACATTCATGTATTGGTTTGCCTTACATAGCATTGTTGAGCTCAACTTGTGGTAATGCTGTCGTTGAGAGAAACTCACTAAAGAACTGCTTATGAGGTTCCTCTGCAGCTTGCTGTTTCCTTGGCCTCACCTTAGGCTGGTTAGCAAGCCTGGTGGTTTCTTCAGGATTAAGTTACAGCTTCCTGGTGTCTGCTTGCTGGAAGGACTGGACTATAGTTGTTGGTTTGTGCCTGTTGTCTGTCTGCCTAGAGAACTGGTCTACAGCTACTAAATCTTATTTGGTGTTTGCAGAACTGCTGCCAAAGAAGATCAAGCTTGCCCCCATAGAACTATTACTGAACAGGCCCACTTCCCCCATATCCTAATAACTTTTCTCTTCCACTACTTCTCCTGGGTAGTGGGCTAGAGGAGAAGTTGAACCCCTATTAAATGTAGGTTGCAAGAAATGTATGCCTATTCTCCTGAAACCACAATTTCATAGAAATTACTTACACTAGACCTGCTCAGAGCTGGGCAGATCGACATTCTGTCATGATAGAGGAGGGATTCATGAGGTCCTACTACTCCTTGAAGAGCTACAGGCAGTTAATGGTTGCTGGAGTAGGTATTCATATTTGTTCCTTGGTGTTGCTACTAGTAATTTCACCTTGCCCAGATACCCCCTACTCATGAGAGCAATCTTCACTAAACCTCGCAAGAGGTCACATACAAGTGTCTGAAAGGGACAATGGGAAAATCAGGGAATATTTAAAAGGGGAGGAGGGGGAAGAAAATAAAGCGGGAGACGAAGGAAGGAGATATAAATAGCATTAAAGATGTTTGAAAAAGAGCTACAAGGAATCATTTTATTTTATGTTACTTTAAAAGAGACATAGGTACACCACACAGGGTGACCCCAAGCTGGAGCTTATCTAATAAAATCCTCAGTGTCTACCTAAAAATGCCAATAATAAAGTGTAATAAAGTGTAATATGTATAAATATACATATTTAATTTACATAAAAATTTCACACCAGGGATGACAATGATCCCTCCAAGAATGAAAGACCATCTAAGAAACCCTATCAACACTAGGCATGAGAAGCTCTCTTTTGAGTTGTTGGTTAGGGTTTTCCACAAGACTCTTAAAACGTGACAAGTTTTTTGCTATTGCCCTTGGTTACACACCCATCCATCATCAGGTGCTAAAGACATCTTGCACTTTTGACACAGGTCTCAGAGGTACCTGAGTTGGAAGTGACCTGAAAGCCTCCTCCCTAAGAGCTAGCTTTCATGATAACAGAAGTAACCAGACTGCATGCTAAGGGTGTAGGGGCAGCAGTGGCATGTATCACTTTGTGCTAATGAATAATCTCTCTGCCTGAACTTAAGACCCACTCAGCAAGAGAACAGTCATGCTTGGTAGTGGAAATCTAGCCAATTACACAGTGTAGGCATAATGTTTTATAAGCTGTGTAAAGTTTACCCTTGGCTTATTCAAATGCCGATTTCTTTGCCCTCATATCTTGTTTCAATCTAGACATGGCACTGTAATGCTTATACCAAGAATCTCCTGTCTCAAGTTTGTGTAAACAGTTCTTACCATTTATTCTATGTCTTGTCAGTAAATAATGAATACACAATGACTGAGCAGAATATAGAATGGGACGTGATGTCTGCTCAGCCAGAGGAAAGAGAGCAAGAGAGGGAGATTCAGATCAGCAGGCAGGATGGAGGGATTAGGGCCATGAAGAAGAGGTTTGAAGAGCCAGATAAATAATAATATGCAAGTAACATGGGATAGATCTGGGAGATAGCCAGATTATCATAGGAGGTAAAGATAGCTCATTTAACTGCTCATCTATTGAAATGTAGTCTTGAATAAATCATATCTTTTTCTATGTGGTCATTGGGAAATAGCATAATATAAAGAAATACAGCTCTCTGGTTAATTAAAAAATATATATATAAAACATTACATTTCAAATGTTTTCCCCTTTCTAAGTCTCCCCTTTGGAAACCCACTATCCCATACACCCTACTCCTGCCTCTATGAGGTTATTTCCTCACCTACCCACCAACTCCTATATTTCCTCCCTGGCATTCCCTTATACTGAGGCATCTAACACACTCAGACCCAAGGGATTCTTCTCCCACTGATGGCCAACAAGGCCCTCCTCTGCCACATATGTAGCCAGCACCATGGGTCTCTCCATGTGTATTCTTTGGTTGTGGTCTAGTCTCCAGGAGCATCAGGGAGTCAGGCCAGTTGCCACTGTTACTCCCTCCATGGGGCTGTAAACTCCTTTAGCTCCTTCAGTCCCTTCTCCAACTCCTCCATCTGGGAACCCACACTCAGACCAACCTTTGCTGTGAATTAAATCTTGGGTATTCTGAACTTTTGGGCTAATATCCACGTACCAGTGAGTACATACTGTGTTCATTCTTTTGTGACTGAGTTACCATACTCAGGATGATATTTTCGAGTTCCACCCATTTGCCTGCAAATTTCATGAAGTCATTATTTTTAAGAGCCATGTAGTATTCCATTGTGTAAATGTACCACATTTTCTCTATCCATTCCTCTGTTGGGACATCTGTGTTGTTTCCAGTTTCTGGCTATTATAAATATGGTTTCTATGAACATAGTGGAGCTTGTGTCCTTATTAGATGTTGGAGTATCTTCTGAGTTTATGCCCAGGAGAGGTATAGCTGGGTCCTCAGGTAGTATTATATACATTTTTCTGAGGGTCTGCCAAACTGATTTCCAGCCTGCAGTCCCACCAGCAATGGAGGAGTGTTTCTCTTTCTCCAGATCCTCTCCAGCATCTGCTGTCACCTGAGTTTTTGATCTTAGCCATTCTGACTAGTGTGAGGAGGAATCTCATGGTTGTTTTGATTTGCATTTCCCTGATGAATAAGGATGTTGAACATTTCTTTAGGTACTTCATAGCTCATTGAGTTTCCTCAGTTGAGAATTCTCTGTTTAGCTCCATTACCCATTTTTTGATAGGGTTATTTGATTCTCTGGAGACAAACTTCTGGAGTATAACTTTGTATATATAGGGTATTAGCCCTCTATTGGACATAGGATTGGTAAAGATCTTTTACCAACATGGTGGTTGCCATTTTGTCCTATTTACAGTGTCCTTTGCCTTACAGAAGCTTTGCAATTTTATGAGGTCCCATTTGTCTATTCTTGATCTTAGAGTATAAGCCATTGGTATTCTGTTCTAGAATTGTTCCTCTGTGCCCATATGTTCAAGACTTTCCCCCACTTTGTCATCTGTAAGATTAAGTATACCTGTTTTTATGTGGAGGTCCTTAATCCACTTGGACTTGAGCATTGTACAGGGAGATAGGAATGGATCAATTTGCATTCTTCTACATGTAGACTGCCAGTTGATCCAGCACCATTTGTTGAAGATACTGTCTTTTTTCCACTTAATGGTTATAGCTCCTTTGTCAAAGATCAAGTGACCATAAGTGTGTCGGTTCATTTCTGGGTCTTCAATTCTATTCCATCGATCTACCTGCCTGTCACTGTACCAATACCATGCAGTTTTTATCACTACTGCTCTGTAGTACAGCTTAAGGTCAGGGATGCTGATTTCCCCAGAAATTCTTTTATTATTGAAAGTAGCTTTTGCTATCCTGGGTTTTTTGTTATTCCAAATGTATTTGAGAATTGCTCTTTCTAAGTCTTTGAAGAATTTAGTTGGAATTTTGATGGAGATTGCATTGAATCTGTAGATTGCTTTTGGCATGATGGCCATTATTACTATATTAATCCTGCCAATCTACAAGCATGGGAGATCTTTCCATCTTTTGATGTCTTCTTCGATTTCTTTCTTCAGAGACTTGAAGTTCTTGTCATACAGATCTTTCACTTGTTTGGTTAGAGTCACACCAATATACTTTATATTGTGTGTGTCTATTGTGAAGGGTGTTATCTCCTTAATTTCTTTCTCATTCTGTTTATCCTTCAAGTATAGGAAGCCTACTGAGTTTTTTGAGTTAATTTTATATCTGGCTACTTTCCTGAAAGCTCTAGTTACTTATCAGTTCTAGCAGTTCTCTGGTGGAGTTTTGCGGGTCACTTAAGTATACAATCATATCATCTGCAAATAGTGATATTTTGGTTTCTTTTTTTCCAATTTGTATCCCTTTGATCTCCTATTGTTGTCTGATTGCTTTAGCTAGAACTTCAAGTACTATTTTGAATAGATAGGGAGAGAGAGGGCAACCTTGTCTAGTCCTTGGTTTTAGTGAGATTGCTTCAAGTTTCTTTCCATTTAGTTTGATGTAGACTACTTGTTTGCTGTATATTGCTTTTATTATGTTTAGGATTGGGCTTTGAATTTCTGATCTTTCCAAGCTTTTTATCATGAAGGGATGTTGAATTTTGTCACATGCTTTTGCAGAATCTAGTGAAATGACCATGTGTTTTTTTTTTCTTTGAGTTTGTTTATGTAGTGGATTACATTGATGGATTTCTGGGTATTGAACCATCCCTGCATCCCTTGGATGAAACCTACTTGATCATGGTGAATGATCATTGTGATGTATTCTTGGATTCCGTTTGCAAGAATTTTATTGAGTATTTTTGCATCTATATTCATAAGGGAAATTGGTCTGAAGTTTTCTTTCTTTCTTGGGTCTTTGTGAGGTTTTGGTATCAGTGTAACTGTGGCCTCAAAAAATGAATTGGGTAGTCTTCTTTCTGTTTCTATTTTGTGGAATAGTTTGGAAAGTATTGATATTAGGTCTTCTTTGAAGGTCTGATTGAATTCTGCACTAAGCCCATCTGTTCCTGGTTTTTTGTTTGCTTGTTTGCTTGTTTGTTTGTTTTGTTTTTGTTTTTGTTGTTGTTGGGAGTCTTTTAATGACTGCTTCTATTTCTTTAGGGGTTGTAGGACTGTTTACATGGTTTATCTAACCCCCACTTAACTTTGGTATTTCGTAACTTTCTAGTAAATTGTTCATTTCATCCAGATTTTTCAATTTTATTGAGTATATGCTTTTGTAGTAGGATCTGATGATTTTTTGAATTTCCACAGAATCTGTTGTCATATCTCTCTTTTCATTTCTGATTTTGTTAATTTGGATACTGTCTCTGTGCCCTCTGGTTAGTCTGGCTAAGGGTTTATCTATCTTGTTGATTTTCTCAAAGAACCAGCTCCTGGTTTTGTTGATTCTTTGTATAGTTCTTTTTGTTTCCACTTGGTTGATTCAGCCCTTAATTTGATTGTTTCCTGCCTTCTACTCCTCTTGGGTGTATTACCTTCTTTTTGTTCTAGAACTTTCAGGTGTGCTGTTAAGCTGTTAGTATATGCTCTCTACAGTTTCTTTGTGGAGGCATTCAGAGCTCTGAGTTTTCCTCTTAACCCTGCTTTCATTGTGTCCCATAGGTTTGGGTATGTTGTACTTTTATTTTCATTAAATTCTAGGAAGTCTTTAATTTCTTTCTTTATTTCTTTCTTGACCAAGTTATCATTGAGTAGAGCATTGTTCATCTTACATTTGTATGTGTTG
The DNA here is from genome assembly GCA_019843965.1 of Rhynchomys soricoides. NCBI lineage: Eukaryota > Metazoa > Chordata > Mammalia > Rodentia > Muridae > Rhynchomys > Rhynchomys soricoides. The sequence continues at coordinate 418,808 of JADRCH010007304.1, forward strand.
TGGTTGCCATTGAAGACCAGCCTTAATCTGTAGTGACCTGATAGGAAGCATGGGATTATTTCAATCTTCTTATATCTGTTGAGGTTTGTTTTGTGACCAATTATATGATCAATTTTGGAAAAGGTACCATGAGGTTCTGAGAAGAAGGTATATTCTTTTGATTTAGGATGAAATGTTCTGTAGATATCTGTTAAATCCTTTTGGTCCACAACTTCTGTTAGTTTCACTGTGTATCATTTTAATTTGTGTTTCCAAGATCTGTCCATTGATGAGAGTGGGTTGTTGAAGTCTTCCACTATTATTGTGTGAGGTGCAATGTGTGCTTTGAGCTTTAGTAAAGTTTCTTTTATGAATGTGTGTGCCCTTGCATTTGGAGCATAGATGTTCAGAACTGAGAGTTCTTCTTGGTAGATTTTTCCTTTGATGAGTATGAAGTATCCTTTCTTATCTTTTTTGATGATGTTTGGTTGAAAGTTGCTTTTATCTGATTTTAGAATGGCTACTCCAGCCTGTTTCTTGGGATCACTTGCCTGAAAAATTGTTTTCCAGCCCTTTACTCTGAGGTAGTATTTGTCTTCAGTCCTTGTGTCTTGAGGGTTCAGAGCTGGTCCCTCTGAGCAGAGGTGCTGGCCTTACTGCTGCTCGCAGGCTTGTCCACACTCCTGGGAGGGTAGCTTTTTCCCTGTGTTATTTGGGTATGGACTGTGTGACACTGGCCATAGCCATAAACTCCAACATTTATATTTATATTAAGGATAACTCATTAACAACTCAGGGTTAGTGAGGTCATCAATCTTGGTGGAGTATGTACAACTGTCACTTTACACCCTGATACATCACTACATTTCAAATATTGGTCCTTATGCCCACAAATAAATGAGCTCCTCCCCCCCCTATTGGTCTCATCCTTGTTCAGGTCATATTTTGCCAGGCATGTTTTTGAGACTTCGTGGGTAGAGCTTTCTGTCATTGCTAGATGTAGTCTCACAGTAAACTGTTCCTCTGGTTCTTACAATCTTTCCATCCTCTCTTTTGCAATAATCTCTGAGTCTTTGGTGCAGCACTTGTGTTATAAATGTGTCTTTTGGAACTGAGCTCAGCAACTCTTCACTTTGATCAGTTGTGATTTTCTATACCGTTCACTTCCTGTTGCAAAGAAGTGTCTTTGGTGAGGGTGAGGACTATACATCGTAAGGATGCTTTCTTATACCATCACCAAGGAAATGTCTCTCTGCAGCAGTTAGAGACTACTGCAGAAAATCACAACCAATCAAAATACTGAGTTGTTGAGACTACTCCCTGAGGATAGATAGATACATCTATAGTGCAACTCTCATACCTAAGGCTGAGTGATGATTGTGGATTGTGGAAGAGGTGGATAGAAAGATTGTAAGAGACAATGGTTCAGGAAGTTTGCTGTGAGATTGTGCCTTCTAATAATGTCAGAATCTACACATACAGCTACTAATTGAACAAGGCTTAAAATACTATGTATGTCTCAACCATACACAAAGAAGTACAGTAAATTAAAGAATGCTGAAGTGACAGAAATATTGCCTTCCCCAAGGAAGTGCATACCAATTGGTTACCCCATACCAAATGGTCAGCCCTGAAAATATTTGAGTAGCAGTGCAAATAACATTATTACAGACAGAACTTATGAATTTAGAAACATATATAGGTGTGTGTCTTTGTGTGTTTGCGTGTTTGTGTGTGTGTGTGTAAAAACAATTATAGATAAGAATCCAGTTGGGGGAAAAGGCCATGAATTTAAGAGCTTGTTTGGAGGTTCTAGCAGAGAAGTGCAGGTACTCATATACCTTTGACTAAAGACTGGTCTATTTTGGAAGGTAGTCCTCTTGAACCCAGAACACAGTTTCAGGAAGAGCATACCTGGAATGATAAGGGAGGAAGGGGACACCTGTCTACCAGCCACATCAGCTGAATTAACCCTGGTGATCAATGTGACTGATTTTGCAGCCAGATTGCCTTCGCATTCAAGGTCATAAGTTTGAAAGAGAGCAAGGAGGTGTGTAGGGTTTTTAGGGATCTTGAGGGGAGTTTGACATCACTTACCACATGCTACTCCTGGGGTGGGTGCTGGGTCATAGGAAAGCTCCAAGTGCTGTTCTTGGGGTGGGAAAATGCAGTTCTAGATGTCAGAAAGCCAGAGCTGGTTTGACTGTTCCCAGGCTGTGGGCCATGGTGTTCTCAGAATCTTGGACATCCAGACACTGCTGGGAATCACGAAGAGCAGAGAATGGAGTCCAGGGGCCTATGGGCTGGGGACAGTGTGTAGCATGGGGAGAGGAAGGAGGGAAGAGGAGCTCCAGCTTGTCTCACATGGGGTGATTGTGCTTGGCCTGATGGAGTCAGGCTTGGTGGCGTTTGTGGCTATGGGCACAGAGAGGTCTTCTATGGGAGATTAGGCTGTGGCTCTGTAGGCAAAAGCCTCTCTGTGTCTACCCATGGTGGATTGTAGTAAAAAGATAAAGTCCATGGTTCTAAACAGTTTATTGTTGTGGCAGAAAATGGATGTGTAAAACCATACCCTACTTTTCAGGTTGGGCCTGAACTTAAATACCTTTTGCTGGGGGGAATGTCTGGGAAGTGAAACATATTGGCTAATCTCTCTGGGCCTCTAGGTACCTCATTAGCATGGATAACCTTATTTTTGGCCTATGTGATCCAAGTCACATCTCTTTTATGTGAGAAGCATGGCATATATTCTAAGTCAGGAGTCTGACAGGGAACTAGGAGTCACCTAAGCCTCAGGTGTATGGCCATCCAGTCTCCAGGTCTTGACCTGCTCTAGCTTACCAAACTTCCTGGCAAGGTTTTATGGAACTCCCCCTTCCCCTGTCTAGAGGTTGTCCCCAGCCTGTGGGTCCCTGCCTCTGTTCTCTGTTCTTCTAAGACTCCCAGCTATGCCTGGATGTCCAAGAGTCTGAGAACCCCATAGTCTCAGTCTTATGGTATGTCTGGGGACCCCCCAAAGCAGCTCCAGCTTTCCCACACCTAAGACTATGCTTTCCCACTCCCAAGAGCAGTGCCTCAGAGCTTCCCTATGGCCCAGAACTTGCCCTGACATTGTGGGATAAGTGCAGTAAAACTCCCCTGTTCCAACTCCCCAAGCAGCCATGTCCTTTGACAGGGCTGATGCAGGCCAACAAGCCTACAGAGGTATATATTGGGGAGATTGGAGGGGGAAGGGGGCGCAAGAAATGTTGTAATTACACTGTACTGTGAAAATAATAATAATAATTGAAACCCCTCAATATCAGGCACAAAACAGCTCCCTTCAGGCTGTTGGTGAGGGGAATAAGAGACTTCCCAAACAATACATCTTATTTTCATTGCCCTTGGTCACTTCCTAGAGCTTGAAAATAAGATACTGTTTCTAAAGACACCATATGTTTAGTACCCAGGAATTGGAGAAATTAAGCAGGAACTGACCAAGAAGCCTCCTTCCTGAATTCTAGATCTAATAGTGTCAGGAGGTATGTAATCTGAAAAGGGTCAAATGTCATCAATTGTTCTACCCAGGTCTAAAGCCTATAAATACCAATATTGACAGGCCCAGCAAGACATACCCAGTGTTGCAGTGGTGACACCTCTGTCTTGAGGACTAACACTAGCTGTCTAGTTTGACATAAATCCTGAGCAATAGGACGCAAATCATGTCTGGTCCTGAAAACCTAGCCAACAACACATAGCTGGAGAGTCATAGATCCTAAAGGAGAATCCAGTACCCTTGCTTTTGTAAACAATCATATTCCTAGTTATGTTATAAATGTGTATCCTTATACTTGCTCATAAATTGCCTGTACCTCTCATCAAGGACAGAACGCCTTGACTAATCAAAAGACAGAGAAGGCCTGTGAGGTTCCACAGTGTCCATTCACTTTATGACTGAACGAGTCATCTAACTGTGGTTTTCTTGTATACAAATTCAGGCTGTTTATATAGCAATTACAGACTTGCTAATCTTTTTTCTAAGGAAGTGTAGAAGGTCTGTATCTATGTTTATTTTGAGTTCTAAGAGTCTTATAAATAAGTAATTTAAAAGTAGGTTTGTGATAGAAAACTACAATGTGTTCCATTGACAGAGACTCTATCATGTACTATTGCCTTTACCTAACTTTTTAAAATTTAACCACAGCAATCCTATAAGGTATTACTATATCAGTGTTACAGAGAAAAGATGAGAGTCAGAGCTATTAAGCTAGCTAAAGTCATAATGAATTTTCTAGTTTATAATATAGAATTTTCTACATTGACTGTTGCTCTGAAACTTCAGTAAATTAGTTACTATTTCTTCTAAAAAAAAATTTGCCCAATGTTGTGATATTCCCCCCATGTCCTCTCTCTCTCTCTCTCTCTCTCTCTCTCTCTCTCTCTCTCTCTCTTTCCTTTTCTGTATGTGTGTGTATAGATGCATGTATGTGTGTGGTATGTGTGTTTTTGAGTGTGATGAGGCATGTGCCAATGAACACATGGAGTTTAGAGAATAACCTTCAAGAATCTGTTATGTGTCCACTCAGGGTTCTTGGGATTGAACTCAAGTCACTAAGCCAGAAAGTCAGAAAGCTCTTGTACCTTCAAAGCCCTACTGGCAACACCAGTCTCTTGTTTAGTAGATGTGTAAACAGAGATCAGAAAACAGGTTTTATTAGCCAAAGGTAAGATAGCTCTTTAGGGTCATAGTTGAAGCTAAACTATTTGTTACTCTGCACATTGCTCTTTCTAATTAGGGATCTTAAAGAGAAAGGCTTGTACTAATTAGTTCAAATGGAAAGCACATATATCCCAGGGGCTTGGGACAATAAGTATGTAGCAGTGTGGGAACTTACTTGGCGACCAAAGTTTGTGGGAGGATATTTGTACAAGCAGAAGACATGATAAAACAAAGATATCCTTTAACTAAGCTCAGATTCTTTTGGGGAAAAGTGACTCTACATTATATAAAGTACATTTTCTTTGCACATTTGTCTCATGGTTGGCTATTTATGTGGAGAGAAGTTCAATGAACTAATGCCTCATTCATTCCAGAAGAAACAGTTCAGGGAGATGAATGAAATACTAACAGTCACCTTGACAAAATAAAAGAAATTATATATGAGTAGAGTGATCTCATGCCTTCTGTTGTAATCACAGTGTAGAAGGGAGCAAAACTTGGGTGGATTCTTTCATGGTTAGCTACTGATATAGGCCATATAACAAAAATGGATCTATTTTGACATGTTTGCCTAGGGCTTATACCTTGAAAGACTTCAGGCAGACAGTTTTTCTTTGAGTAACTCTAAATTGCTTTTCACATTTCTATTTTATGTCTGCAGAGAGAACACACAATAAATTTGGGTAAGAATGTAGCAGGCAGAAATCAGAGTTGATGAATTCCAAGCTTACATAAACTAAGGTCCACAATCTTGTGTGTTTTCTTTCTCCCTGTCACTAGACTTAGTAAAACAAGACAGATGTTCTGAGTCCTTCTAACTCCTGTCCTATTACTCGGGGATTTTGAAGACTAGGCATTGTGATTGCTTTGGTGAAATAGAAGAAGATTTAGTGGTTTAGGATGTGAGATGGGGGAGAGGCAGAAAGGAGGAAGGCAGCATATCAAACAGATGACTTGTGTTCATTGGCGATATGAGAAGGGGCAATGCACAGATTCCAGCCAACAAGCAACTACCACATCTTATGATTTCTGGTAGATGCCAAAGGAACTAACTGTCCACAGCCATCCTGACCCTGAGAATTTAATCCTCAACATGGACCAGAGCAAATATTTGTAGGTTTGACTTGACACTCACCTTTCTATAATGTTGAATTTTTAAAATTGCAGAACTTTACTGAGTCATACATTGTAGATATCGAGCACTCGGAGTGCCAGGCTGACCTTTGAAAGGTACAGTCATGCTTTTATGTGGCCTGAGGTTATATGACAAATATATTTCTTTTCATCATTTCTAGTGAATACATGGCCATCTAACCTGCTAATATCAAATAATAATGTTTAGCCATCCCACAGTCTCTGGGCAGTTACAATTTTTCACACAATGCCCTTTTCTCTTTCAATTGTTCACATCCTTTATAAAATTCTTCTCACCTTTCAGGGTCTGTGTTCAGTCCCACCTCCCATCTGAAGGCTTCCTTCTCCCTCACTTCACATTGCTCCAATCCCAGGAATGAAATCAGCCCCTTTTGTTTTCTTCCTTCCTTCCATCCTTCCTTCCTTCCTTCCTTCCTTTTTTCTTTCTTTCTTTCTTTCTTTCTTTCTTTCTTTCTTTCTTTCGTGACTTTTTATCTTATTTTCCCTTGGAAGTATTTACATTTGCAATTGCCTTCCCTAATATATTACAAGTTCTTTCAAGGCAACGCCTAGGATTCACACATAAATGAATCAACTAAGCATAAACTTTTATGACTTATAAATACAGCAGGTGTATACTGAGAAAAACAATGTAATGAACATTTTTGAGTAATTAACATTTATTTGGGGTAATACCTTTGTGTTTTTATTTCTCCAAATGGATGGAGTTATTTAGAAAAAGAGCAAACTGTGACTTTTATGGCATATATACATGTTATGTTAGGAGAAACTTTGTGTTTCAATGTATACTATTATGAGGTCGTATGCCCTGTCATATGATTACATACCATGTTCCTTATTATGTATTCTATTTAACTAAAAGAATCGATTAAAAGAGCTATTTACATTGCTGTCTCATGTTTTATTTTTTTCCATATGTTTTAAGTAGTGTGTTTTAAAAATTCTCTTTACAACGTCTTATTACTTTTAGTGATTCACTGTTTAAACATTTGTCATCATCTGTTTTAACATATAATCCTCCTTCTGAGCACATTACTCTGACTTGATGATTCCTCATCTTTTCAGCAACCACATAACTAAAGAAACAGTATTGTTCTGCTTTTGTTTTTGTTTTCTAATTTCACAGGAGAGGTTTGTTGGTTTAACTTTTGATCTGTTTGAAACTTAATGAAGTGTATGATACAAATTTTGTACCCTTATTCACTTCTCATCTTACTACAAGTAGTGTTTTACGACAATTATTGAAGTATTTCAATGACAAGTGTTTATTTTTTGTCTGTGTTTGTGGACTCTAACATCCCCCAGGAGGTTGGGTTTTGTTTGTTTTTTCTTTGTTGGTAAGAATTTGAACTTGGTTCTTTGTCTTCGAAAATATGCTATCTCTTTGATCAGTCTTTGCTTTTGAGTCTGATGCTAAACTGTCTTTATATGAATGTCTTTGCAATAAAATTCAAACTATGAGACACTTTAACCTCTATCACTGAAAATAATCTCATGATAGTTTGGTTTTCTTCTTGTAGAGAAATGGCACCAGTTTACAGTTTGAATATATATACACATATATATATATATATATATATATATGTATATATATTGAACTTGCAAATTCACATCAATCACACAAATCTGTAAGTTTGTTTAAATGAGATTACTAGTCAGGTATATTGTGCCTTTAAATTTATTCAAGTCTTTATGTCTAACATTATAATTTAATCATTCATGGCCATATATTTGTTCTGCCATTATTACATTTTTCAAAGTACTGCTAAGTTGACAATAACACTTCATGTATAAGGCTTTCTGCCATAGGTTACTAGGAGAATGTATATACAGCAAAGGTGACTAATCTATAATGTATTTTTTCTCTTTAGTATTTATCACAACTTTTTTGGTAAAAGTCTCTGTTAAGATATAATTCATATAACATGAAATCTATACGTCTAAATTATACAACAGTTTTAATATATTCCCAGTTGCACAGCTATCACTCTGGTCATTTGTAGAACATTTTCATCATCCAAAAAGAGATCCTATACCCTCTATTTTAGCAACTTTAAGACCCTAGCAAGAACTAGTATACTTTCTGAAGCTCATACTACAAATGAACTTTAAAGATATGCAATTCACATATATTGAACATCTAAATATCTGCTAATATTTATTTATACTTTTTATTGGTTATTTTATTTACTTACATTTCAAATGTTATCCACTTTTTAGGTTTCCCTTTCACAACCTCTCATCCCATCCCCCTCCCCCAGTTTCTATGAGGGTGCTCCCCCACCCACCCACCCTCTCCCACCTCACCCTCCTAGCATTCCCCTACCTACACTGGGGCATCAAGCCTTCACAGGTTATTTATGCTTTTATTAATACTTATACTACTATTTGTTTATAAATTGTTTATATTTATTCAAAATTTATAGATATATGCATAAGTATGGTATCACCATCACCCAGCCCTTCCCTCTCCCCTCTAACTCCTATCATGTCTCTCCAATTCATTCCAAAATTCATGACCAATTCTTCTTTAATGTGTGTTGTTATGCAGACACAACACACACACACACACACACACACACACCTTAAAGCAACAATAACAAAACCTCTGATGACCCTCATGAGTTATTTAATATAGCTTATATGCACATGTCAACAACCTAACTCTGAGCTTGTTCCTGGAAGAAAACTGATTGAACGTTTCTCTGCAGAGATTAATCCCTTGCATTTCTTCACCCAGGCATAGGATCTTTTAGAATTTCCTCTGTCTGCATTGGCATATCAACTGGTATTGTCTTTTTGCATGTCTTGTTCAGGCAACCTCATCATTGAGATTTCATGGGTGTAGTTTCCATGCCATGTGTAGACAACACTACCTGCCAGTAGCTACCAAGGTATTCTGGCTTTTACAAGCTTGGTGGTCACCCCCTACTCCATGATTTTCCCTGAGCCTTAGGTGTAGGGGTTACACGGAAGATGTATTTGTTAGGGCTGGGCACCTCACAACACTTCTATGAATTTTGACCAGTTATGTTTTTCAGTTATCATCTCTATCACGATAGTCGTTAAAGTTAAATATTCTTATTTCCAACTCTAGACTTCAGAGTGGGCTTCAGAGAGGTTGATTAATTTGTGATCTTGTTAGGATGTGACTAGATCTTTGGGAAAGCAATTTGTATTTTCAGTTCAGGAGGACATTTTGCAAACACCCCTCTCCTGTTCTTGTCTCAGTGGTTTTCAATGACTTGCAAGAAGTGCACATACCAATAGAACATTTCTGGTACCAAGGGAGGAAAGGGCATTGTAGGGCAGAAAGGTTTGTAGAGCACAGATGCACATCACCATCGAAATTTGCTCTTGCTATTTCCCTTCATCAGATATTGAGAATGACTGGTGACCTTTGAACAGTATGACTCACAGAGCCATGGGAAATTAGAGAGCAAAGCTGCAAAGAGCTTCAGCCCACCACCAAGTTTAGCTGTTCTCTTTTACTGATGCAAGAACTAAGACCCTCAACAAGCAAGCAATTTACTTCCAATAGTATACCTAAAATACAGGGACAGAGAATTACCTTCCAGTCATTGCTAGAGGGATGAATGCACCAAAGGAGAAGGCCCCTATAGAATAATTTCCAAAAACAAGTTAAGAATAAATCAAAATGGTATTATATAAAGAGTCACTGCATCAGGCCAGAATATCTGGGTTTCAATACCAGCAGTGCGGCTCATTTACTAAGTCCTTAACTACATCATTTGTCCTTTCTGGATGCTTGTTTCTTACTTTAACTAAAAATTAACAAATTGGAAGAGATGACTTTTAGAAGCCTGACACTTAGTAAACACTCAAAACATTTTAGTGAAGTCTTCTTTAAATTCCTAATGCTTCATTATTCGTAGAAGAGTCACTATGAACTGCCTAGCTGAAGAACTGGAAAAGGTAATGAACTTTTTGAAGAAGAGGTACTGTAAATGTAAATGCCTGTACGAACAAGCACAGGAATGCATTAAAAAATACCTGTAAAAGGTCACTTCTTCAACAAATAGAAGCGCCTGGTATTTTCAACAAGTAAATATCCAAGACACATCATCCAGGATGATAATAAACTTGCTTGCTTGTCATCTTGGCAGTAGTTAATGCAGCAGCATGTGGGGATGAAAGTATCAAATCATTCTTGTACAAAAGCCTTACTTTTTATGTTTATTTCCTTTGGGAAGAGAAAGCAATTCAATCTTATTTTAAATACAGGAAAAGAAAGATTTCGCTGTGTTTTTAAGACTAGCAGTCACTTAATCATTCAAGTACTCTTATTGAGTGCTTAGGATGCATGCAGATGCCAAGGAAACGAGTTACCCTAAAATGGGAAAAAATTTAAATGACACAAGAGTGTGAAAATAACACTGAAGGGAACCTGACTTTCTTAAGCTCCCAAGTATTTAAGCAGCCTAGAGCTGTTGGTTTAAGCCTTCCCAGGTGGAAACACGCAGCAGATGATGTGTGGGGGGGTGAGTGGGAGGGCAGACGGTGCAGCTCTGTAAGCAGGAGCTGGAACAGGCAGCAGGAAATGAACATATTGACGCGTTCCTCCTCCCTCTCCCACCTTCCAAGATAGAATAATAGTAGGGATCTGTTCCATGTGTATTGTATCAAGCTGCAGAGTTTACAGAGCGCTTCCACATTCATTATCTTCTTTGATCTTCATGCCAACCCTAAAATAGGAATAGTGGTTGTTGTTTTTTCCAGTTTCAGTGATGACAAAACATGGAACTCAAAGTTGGTATGGCTTTGTTTGTTGTTTTTCGTCATCCCCTGACAATATGAATTCGTTCCAGGATTTTAACTCTTGTCTTTTTTTTTTCAAATGTAAGCAGCTTTCTTTCCATTCATCCTTCTCCCTCCCTTTCTCTTGCAGTCTCCCCATTTAAAGGTAGACATTGAGGAATGTTCCATGTGACACTGCAGTAGCAGAAGGGAATCCAAACATTTTTTGAGGCGCAAAAGCAAGCCACAAGCAAACAAAACCAGTGACGTATTAACAGCAAGTACAACTGAAATCTGTACTGACAAAATTTGAGTTTGTGTGTGTGTGTGTGTGAGTGTGTGTGTGTGTGTGTGTGTATAGGATACTGTGATAAATGAGTGGAGCTTGTAGTGTCTGGAGATTTATATTTAGCTAGTTACCAACGGCTCTCTTCTGACTATCTGCAATAATGTTAATAACACACATGATGCCACTGCCTATATGCCTCTAGTTTTTAAGAAAGTAAATGTTATAGAATTTTCAAAATAGTTTCACGGCATAGATTCTATTATCCTTCTTTTACAGAGTGAACTAAAAGTGATACAGGCTGAGTCCCTGGTCACAGACTTGCTCTTCTCCTGAGAATATTCAGATAGGTATATATGGCTGCAAGAACAGAAATAACTATTTTCCCAAGTGATGAACCTATGCCTTCTGATGTATTGCAACTACAAATGTTGTTGTCTGGTCTTTACCTACGGCAAAGGCCTGGTATTTGTGTGAGGTAGCAAGCTAGCATCAGAGATAGTTTGTGAGCATAAGAGTGGGGGCCAGAACCCATGCACTCCTGATACCACCTGACAACAACCACGTTGCTATTCAATCATTTGCCTAGACACAGCTGTTCACTAAGTGCACTTGGGAGTCAGTTAATTTTGCACCTGCATTCCCTTTTGTTTAGGAATGGTCAAAGGTTCAAACAGCTGGACAGCTGGAAGCTGGCAAACCATGGGAGGTTTGCCCTTCTTTCTTTGCTCTTTCACAGGATATAAGTGGTTCACATCATAGCTCAACATCTTATCATCATTTGAGGATATTCTAATCCCTGTATGGTTTTTCAGTGAGATGATGACCATGACTTTGAAAAACTCTTTGCTGACCAACGTAAATAGTAAGTAATGGTAACTCCTATTCTGTCAGAAATAATGTTCCAGATTCTGAAGGTATGGGGAAAGGTAGTCTGTTATTGAATTAGTTGACCCATTTGTCATTTTGTAGCCTCATGCCTCATTTCCATGCCATAGGCATGGGAGGGAGAATGAGATGAAATTCAACTGCACTATTTCATTTTGTCATTGTTTTGTTGTTTGTTGTTGTTATTGTTGTAATCACATTTAGTAAATCCCCACTTACTCCTTTGACAAATAATGTCAGGTCCCATTGGCCTCCTAGGCCTTTGCAGTTTTGGTCCCTCCTAAATTCCTCTTAGCTCCTGAGTTTTGTTAAACTCTGTCTTGTTTTTCTGAATCTCTTTAGCCTTTCCATATTACACATTTTATCTATTAAAGAAGTGGCACTCCTTTACGGAAAGGGGCTTGACGTGTGACTAAGGACGACAGAAGAGCTGGAGAGTTCCGTGATTCCTGTGCTTGGAGGACTACTTTATGCATATCAATTAGTTTTCTTTTTATTTTTTCACAGCATGCCTAAAGAATTTTTAACAAATCAGGAGTGATTCACAGTCATGTCAATGGAGAATTCTTCTGCAGGGACTAAATTCATTCTTCTTGGTATGACAGATACCCATTAGCTTGCAGTCCTACTTTTGGACTCTTTTTTACTATTTATTTCATCACTGTGCTGGGGAACCTAGGGCTTGTGGTCCTAATTCAAGTTAGCCACTGCCTCCACACACCTATGTATTTTTTCTCCCAAATCTGTCCTTCCTTGATGTCTATTTCTCTTCCATCACAACCCCAAAGACTTTAGTCAACTTATTATCTCAACTACAAGAAATTTCTTTCTTTGGATGTATGGCTCAAATGGGCTTGCTCATAATCTTCGCTTCTGCTGAATGTAACATTTTGGCTACCATGGCCTATGACCGTTACACTGCCATCTGTCAGCCATTGCTTTATCATATTACCATGTCAAAAGTTCGGTGTCTCCTCTTGGTAGTGGGTTAGTTAACATGGTTGCTGTAACAACCTCCATCACACAACTGTCATTTTGCCAGCTACGCATCATCTCACACTTCTGTGATATCCCCCTACTGCTGGCGTTGGCTTGTTGTGATCCCTGAGTAACCCAAATCTTGGTAGTTGGCTGTAGGGGATTCACCCTTGTCATCTCTGTTGTGGTAATTCTTGTCTCCTACAGGTCTATATTCATGATTATCATGGACATCCCATCAGTTTCTGGCAAACAGAAAGCCTTCTCCACCTGTGCTTCCTACTTGACTGCTGTTGTGCTGTACTATGGAACAACTGTGTACACACACTTGCAGCCCTCTCGGCATGGATCTCAAGCAGGAAATCTCTGTATTTTATACCATGGTGATCCCTATGTCAAATCCTCTCAGCTACAAGAAGTGAGAGCTACCTTACAGAAAATACTGAGGCACAGTCAGCAATCTATTTCGTGTCTCAAGAGATGATAGATTTTTACAAAGGCTTACATTTTGTTCAGTATTTTCCTGTGTTGCATATGAAAACTTGTTAAGAACAATTTACTTTCTCTGGTTAATTGTTTAGAACTATTTGTGTAGTTAAGTCAAAATACAGTAGGGGAAGATTGTTTATGCAATATAATCTACATTTTCTGAGACAGTTGTTTGATGAGAAATAGTTACAAAGGAAAAAAATCTAAGTTTAGGTCTATAAATATGTCCTTTTAACATATTTATAGGTGAGCTTGTAAAATACCAGTTAGAAGTTAAAATAATTCTCAGTTAATAGGTAGGTTAAAAAACATTTAATCTCACCATGTTTTACAGAATTTAGCATAAGTGGCAACTGGATTGCAAATAACACTGTTTGTTCATTCATTTTACTTATGTTGAGGATTTACATGATGCACCATAGGTTGAATTAGATTCAGTCTACATCTGTGCTAAGGATTCAGAAGACTCCTCGATGTTCATTAGTGAGATTTGTAGGGGTAAATCTTAAAAACTACAAAATAGAGGGAACTCACTAATTAGAATTTCAAGATCCTTTACGAAAGACAATTGGTCATTGCTTATTGAGACATCCAGTTCTGAATTGCGCCAGTGATTGCTGCATGTAAATTTTGATGGGAACTAGACTAAGTTCATTGTTATTATTGAATATTCTTGAAACAAAAACAAAAAACACAAATGGAATGATAACCCCAATTAACTCATTAGTCCATAGTTACTCATCAGAACTTATAATTATGTGACAAAAACATGATAATTGTTATAGTTTCTAAATACTGTGAGCAATGAAATGCTGATGGTACAGCTCAGTGACAGAGAACTCGCTAAGATCACATGATGTTCAGTGTTTCATCCTCACACCATTGCACCACAAGAAAAAAAATCTAAAGAATATAAAATCTTATTTATTTTTATAAATGAGAATATAATTTAGGAAATTGAACAAGCTCTAACAACTAGCTGTGGAGAAACAATCTCATTGGTGTAGTGTAACCAATTTAAGCTTATTCCTGACTAGTTTACAAGTAAATGAAACACAGACTATGGTTATTTTATTACTGGGGTTAACCCCTAATCAACTATTCTAACTGTTGGTCAGACTACCTCCCCAATGATGTACCCCAGATATTTGCAGTTTCTCCTGGTCATGCACTCATGGTCTATCTCCCATTTGGTGGCTTCCTCTCTCTCTTTCTTCCTCTTTTCTCCCTGGTTTCTCTTCCTCTAACAAGGTCACTCCAAACCCACCTACCTCTAATCCTTCCCTGTAGCCAATTTTATTTAACCAATAGTTTTATATCAAAGAACAAGGCTTGCACTACAAAAGCTTGTGAACATGAGAAGTCACTCGACATTTGTGTATCTAATTTAGCTTTAAAATACATAGCAATAGACAAGCTATAGATTCAAGGAAAACCAGAAAATAGTATATCTGGAGCCAGAGATCATGGCATATACCTGAAATCAAGCATTTGGGAGCCAGAGGCACCAGCATGATGAATTCAATGCTAGCCTGGGCTGTATGATGAGAACACATCTCAAAATTAAAGACAAAATAAACGTATCAAATCCCTATTCTTATAAACAAGCAGGAAAATCTTTAATCATATGCCTCACATAGGTCCTGGTTACTTAAGATCGGCTAAAAGAAAGAAACAGAGCTAAAATTCATTTACAACTAACCTTCTTATGTAGCTCACTTTCTGTACTATATATTGTCATATTCTGTTGTGCAATGAAGACCAAGTTAAAATTTTGTCTCCTAGAACACCACAATACAACACATCCTTTGGGATTTGTGGATGCTTACCATTGTCCTAGAGTAGGGAATCTAAACCTCTTTTCCTTCAATCACCCTTAACCTTTGTCTCTCCACCACCACCATATCAATCTGATGTCCTCTCTAGATTTTTGTTCTTCTCTAGCCTCAGATACAAGTACGTATGTATATTACAACCTGTAATAAAAGACAATCTTTATGCACTGTTCTCCAAATTGAAAGCCAGAGGTAATGGACCACTAAAAGAACAGAGAATGGTACATTTTAGTATTTTCAGTACTGAGACATCTTTAAGATTGAAAGCATAACAGTGCAATAGACAATATGACGTCCTCATTACCTGGCTCTCACCATCTTTCTCTAAGCTATATCTCCAGAAACTCAATGACAGAAAACACTGGATTAATAAAAGCTGCTCTTTTAAGAATATCCTCAAGGGTAAAAAGGATATTCTAAAAATCACTCAGCTAGTCAGTGGTAGAAGTAGAATTAGAATTCAGGCTTATTGATTCATAACCCCGAACACTGTGTACTACTATGTTTTAATGTGCTGTGATGCTTACTACAGCTGGGAGGATATGAGGAAATGGACCTCATAGATTCGTGCTGCAAATGCTAAATTATCACCTGTTTTTTTTAGTGTGTGGAAATGCCCACCCCTAAATACACACCTTAAAGAACCTCATAGAAGTTACAGATAGCTATGGCCTCATCAGCTTTCATCATTTCTCCACAGGAAGTTATGGACCTCAGGGGATATCAAAGTGCTTTAGTAATGGATATGCCTCATGCATAGGACTGGCAACATAATTTTCAGGTCCAGAACAAGATGTATCTATGAAGATAAAGCCCTCTAAGGGGAAAAAAACCAACAGGAAACATTTTTACTAAAGTTCCTCAAATATTGCTTTTTTCAATAGTCTTTTCTTCAATCTGTCATGATGTTTTAAATTGGCTATTTAGTGTTACAACATCTCAGGTGCAGGAATGCTTCAGGGGCAAGTGCAAACATTCACAGGCACCCAGTAACCTTTTACTAAGATTTAGGTGTACAGAGTCTACTGAATATCAGGTTTCTCCTGCCACCAACTGTTGGACAAGAGGACAAAGTTAACTTGAGCACTTTACCTTTCCCTGGATAGGATGCCTAACCCATGAAAGGTAGTTTAAGTTTTACACAAAGCACATTAGGGACCTCTATTAAGATCATTAGTATTTCCAACTCACTCACCTGCAAAAGGTGATATTATGCCAGTGACAATTTGTGGCGAGGATAGCTGTTACCACAGTAATATTTTCATCGTTCTTGTACCTGAAATCAAGCCCATCTGTGCTCACATTTAAACCTCTAAGGGTAGAGAATGATGAAATAGAGTAGGTCAGGTTAGATGGAGTTGAGGGAGCCATAGCCAGGGATCTGTTCTAGAGGAATGGAGAAGCAATGAAAACAGGACTGTACGCCATTAGAAGCTGCAAGCTGCAACTATGCATGCAATTAAACTTGTAGACTTAGGTGACAAAAATATTCAGCATATTAAAATGTCATTGATGTGAGTTTAAATTCTAAGTCTAGGGCCCTTCTTAGATCTGGGACCTGTCAAATGCTCTTTATAAAGAAGGGTTTATTTAAAGAGTAGAAGATGGTGGTTCAGGGATATATGCTGTGAACAACGAATGGAGCTCATAATAAGAAAGGATCTAAGTGATAGAGTCAACTTGCCAGCTACTGAACTCTCCCTTTGTTTTCTAATTCTGTGGTCTCAGGCAAGTTAATATTTCTCTGTCTCCACTTCTTTATTTGCTAAATAGTGATAAGATGGCCTCTTTTCTGTGGTGATGAAAGAGATGTGCTATTGACACCGCATTGCCTAGAATAGTGTCCTAACTTGGTTCATTATCAAAAATGGACTCATGATTTCATTTATTAGGTTATAGGATTGTGATTTTCCAACCTCTAATACAAGAATTTGATTTCATATACTATGAATAAATCTTCTGCCAAAGTTTATTTCAGTTATTTTTATCAAGTGCATATGGCACACAGCCAGACTTAGCCTCCAGTAGTCTCCTAGGCTTATGTGGAACTCCTCAAGATTTGTATAAACTGAGTAATCTAGTGAGGCATCCCTCGTAGGTTTTTCTTTTTGTTTCACAAAACTCGAGACCTGACCTTCCGAGTTTCAAGATTACCAAATTTAACCTTGAGGGTCATTAACTCGGTTATTTGGCTTCTCCAGCAGGCTCCCAAGAAGACATTTTTCTCATTTGTCTCATAAATAACAGATCAATGGAAATAACCATCTGTGAGAATTTCTAAGGTCTCCTTCGCAGTCTTGCTGCTCCAATGCTAGCCCTTAGGAGTTAAAACATGGTGTTTCATCCATAGATCTTAGGTCAGCTTTCAGGCCTAATAGGTATACCTCTTTCAAAGGTAGAAAGCTTATCTTAGTGGTGGAGATGCTGAATAGCAGAGAGAAGTTTGTCAGGAGCAGTGAAGCTTTCCTGAGGAAAGGCAGCTGCCCCACCCTCCATCCCCCACCCCCACCCCAGATGTTTTGAGCAAACTCTGCCCTCTGCCTTCATCTACTGGTCAGAGTGGCAGACACCATGACTTGCTTTCCCAGGAGCTATGTGCATGGCTCTAGCTGTTCTGGGCTGGTGATAACTTCTGGTCCTGCTCTAGCTGCTAGTGCTCAGAGCATTATCTGGCTCTGGGCTCTCTAAGAAAGCAACCATAATGAAACAGCATCTCTTGACCTCACTCTCAATAAGTCCCCAGGCTGGATCCTGTACATGGAGTTTATTGGTACATATAGGAAAATAAGGACAGTTGTAGAGAGTTTGGGCTGAGTAGCAGAGATCAGATGATGGTGCTATTGTCTAAGACAAGGATATACTAGGGACTTCTTTGGCCTAGAGCTGCATCATCCATTTACTAGTTAAACTGCTTGGAGATGTTGGAGCAGGAACACCCTATTCATGGCAGACTTTTGTTGACTGGCTTTCCAGATATTGACCTTACAATTTTTCTGCTCTCTTTTTCACAATGGTTCCTGAGCTGTGAGGTTAGAAATATAATATAGATATCAAATATATAAATGAACATTTCTCAGGCTCTCATTCTGTGTGTTTTACCAGATATGGGTCTCTGTATTAATCACCATCTACTGCAAAAAGGAGCTTCTCTGATGAGAGCTAAGATATAACATTAATCTTTGAATGTAAAATATGAGCTTAGGATATGGTTTATTACTATATCAATTTAGCACAATAATAGTATTAGGTTCTTCCTTGGTACCTGTGATCTAGTCAGCCATGGCATTTTGATCTATGGGCATTCCATCTTGTTCAACGGGCTTTAAATCCAATCAGATTGTCGTTGGTTAGTCCTATATTACTTTTGCTGTGATTACACCAGTGGGAATGTCTTGCTAGGCTAAAGTTATTGTAGCTGACAGGGATCATACCTGTGTAAGACTGGGGATTACTTTTCTCTTTTGCTAGCATGCATAGCACCTTCCAGCACCATAAAAATTAACCAATAGGAATGAAGCTTCCAGATGAGCACCAGCTTGATTTCTCCATGTTTCATGACTCAAATGCAATAGAGTCTTAACACATTCTGGAGGGTAATCAAAAGCAATGCTAATTGTCTATAATTCCTTAGCATTCCTGGGACCCATTGATCAACAACGTCTAAATAAATCACCCATAAGTAGCACTTTATTTAATAGCTTATGGTATTTGGGAGAGGCATTGCCTTCTTTCTAGCCCCATTATGGGGTAGCTCCATTTAAACTCTCTTTACAGATGTATATAATTTAGGATGTTTCTGCAGTAGTAGCAGTTTCAAAGGACTTTAGCACAAGTTATTCCTCCCCATACTCTCTCCTTTACCCAGCCTTCCACCACCAACCCAATTTAACCTTTCCCATTCCAGTATTCCCCTTCCTCTTCACACCACTTGCCTTCTATCTCCTTTACCTGGAAATCCCTTACCTTCCTTACTTCTATGAATAGTCTAGTTCAAACATATACATCTTAACATCCAAAGATAGTATGCACATATGAGAGCAAATATGCGGTGTTTGCTTTTCTAGGTCTAGGTGGCTTCACCCAATGATTATTTCCAGTTTCATGAATTCACATGCAAATTTTATTTTTATAGATGAATGGCATTCCATTGTATATGTGCATCACATTTTCATTATCCGTTCATCAGTTTGTTGGCATCTAGAATGTTTCCATTTCCAGGCTATTATGAATAAATCTGCAATGAACATGGATAAGCAAGCATCATTGTAGCAGGATACAGAGTCTTTTAAGAATATCCCCAGGAACGTTATATCTGGGTCAGATGATAGATATATATCCAGCTTTATGAAAGACTTTCAGATTGATTTTTATGGTGGCTGAACCAGTCTGCATGGGTGCTAAAAGTGAATAAATGTTACCCTTTCCTACATCCACACTTATATTTGCTGTCTTTTCCCCTGACATAATATTTTATTGGTTATTTGGGAATTTCCCTCTCTTATGCTTAGCCCCTAAAAAGGAAAAACAAAAGCATAGAAACAAACAAACCAACAAAATACATGAGGCCAATTTGTACTTCCCATATACTCACTGGAGCATGGGCAAACTCCTAGTGACCAGCCCTGTAAAGATAACTGAGTCCTTCCTACCTGGAACCTGCCAGAAGCCATCAATTATGGAGAGCTACACATCAGCATCTTATCACAATTTTTAAGAGTTCTCGTTAATTGCTTCCTGCACAAACTGTTACTTTTTAGAGGGGTTTGGGTGGGGTTAGGTATGGTCACCAAAGCCTTCTCTGTTTCTGTTTCTCAACTGTTAATCTGCTGTCACCAATGCCACTGCAAGAGTAGCTTCCTTGCCTTTTACAATCATTGGGAGCATAGATAATAGACTTACAAATGGTTTCTGGCAACAACATGGACCATGGGTATTCACATTAACATGGCTTCTGGTTTAAGCAATAGACCCCAGGATGGTCTTCCCTGGCAGTACAGACCACAGACATAAACATAGCCTTGGGGTCAGGGGCATGGGGTAACACCATAGCCCTCAGCAAGAGCACAGACAATGGACATCAAAGCATTGTCTTAGTCATTCTAACTGGTATAAAATGAAAAATCCATGTGATTTTAATTCCCATTTTCCTAATAACTAAGATGATGAATATTTTTCACATATTTCTCAGCTATTTGTATTCTTCTTTTGAAGTACTTCTGTTTAGTTACATGACCTCATTTCTTTCTTTCTTTCTTTCTTTCTTTCTTTCTTTCTTTCTTTTCTTTCTTTCTTTTCTTTCTTTCTTTTACACTTCAGATTTTATTCTCATCCCGGTCCAACCTCCAACAGTTCCACATCCCATACCTCCTCCCTGTCCCCCTGACTCTACAAAGATTTCCCCACCCACCACCTCAACCCCACGAGACCTCTAAACTCCCTGGGGCCACCAGTCTCTTGAGGCTTAGGTGCATCTTCTCCTAAACCAAGACCTAGCAGTCCTCTGCTGTATATGTGCTGGGGGCCTCCTCATATCGGATGGTGTATGCTGCCTGGTTGGTGGCTCAGTGTCTGAGAGATCATGAGGGTCCAGGTTGATTGAGACTGCGGGCCCTCCTACAGCCTTGCCTTCTTCCTCAGCTTCTTCCAGCTTTTCCCTAATTCAACAGCAGGGACCAGCAGCTTCTATCCATTGATTGGGTGTAAATATCTGTATCTGACTCAGCTGCTTGTTGGGTCTTTAGGAGGGCAGTCATGATAGGTCCCTTTTGTGAGTGCTCCATAGCCTCAGTAGTAGTGTCAGACCTTGGGACCACCCCTTGAGCTGGATCTCACTTTGGGCCTGTCACTAGACCTTTTCCTCAGGCTCCTCTCCATTTCCATCCCTACAGTTCTTTCAGACAGGAACAACTATGGGTCAGAGTTTTGACTGTGGGATGGCAACCCCATCCCTCACTTGATGCTCTGACTTTCTGCTGGAGGTGGGCTCTACAAGTTCCCTCTCCCCACTGTAGGGAACTTCATCTAAGGTCCCTTCCTTTGAGTCTTGAGAGTCTCTCACCTCCCAGGTCTCTGGTACATTCTGGAGGGTCTCCCCAACATGCTACCTCCCTAGGTTGCCTGTTTCCATTCTTTCTGCTGGCCCTCAAGGTTTCGGGACTTTCCCCCCACCCAATACCACATCATGTTCCCCTCTTCCTCCCACCCCCACATTCACTTTCAATCCCAGGTCCCTCCCTTCCTTCCCCTTGTGATTGCTTTATTCTCCCACCCCAGTGGGACTGAGGCATCCTCACTTGGGCCCTTCAGCTTGTTGACCTTTTTGAGTTCTGTGGACTGTATCTTGAGTATTCTGTATTTGGGGGGGGGGGCTAACATCCACTTATTACTGAGGACATACCATACATGTCATTTTGGGTTTGAGCTACCTCCCTCAGGATGATATTTTCCAGTTCCATCCATTTGCCTACAAAACTCAGAGTGCCCTTGTTCTTAATAGCTGAGAAGTATTCTATAGTGTAAATGGACCACATTTTCTGTATCCATTCTTCCGTCATTGGACATCTGGGTTGTTTCCAGCTTCTGGCTATCGCAAACAAGGCCACTATGAACATAGTAGAACACATACCCTTGTGGCATGGTGGGGGCATCTTTTGCGCATGTTCCTAAGAGTGGTGTAGCTGGGTCTTCAGGTAGATCTATTCCCTATTTTCTGAGGAACCTCCAGATTGATTTCCAGAGTGGTCGTACCAGTTTGCAATCCCATCAACAATGGAAGAGTGTTCCTCTTTCTCCAGATCCTCTCCAACATGTTCTGTCATCTGAGGTTTTGATATTAGCCATTCTGATTGGTGTAAGGTGGAATCTCAGGGTCGTTTTGATTTTCATTTCCCTGATCACTGAGGACTTTGAACATTTCTTTAGGTGCTTCTCAGCCATTTGAGATTCCTCAGTTGTGAATTCTTGGTTTAGTTCTATACCCCATTTTTTGATGGGGCTGTTTGGTTTTTTGATGGATAGCTTCTTGAGTTATTTATATATTTTGGCTATTATCCCTCTATCAAATGTGGAGTTAGTGAAGTTTTGTCCCAATCTGTAGTTTGCCAATTTGTCTTATTGGCTATGTCCTTTGCCTTATAGAAGTTTTCCAGTTTCACGAGGTCCTGTTCGTCAATTCTTGATCTTAGAGCATGAGCCATTGGAGTTCTGTTTAGAAAAATTTCCCCTGTGCCAATGAATTCAAGGCTCTTTCCCTCTTTCTCTTCTATTAGAATCAGAGTATTTGGTTTTATGTTGAGGTCCATGATCCATTTGGACTTGAGCTTTATGCAAAATGATAAATATGGGTCTATTTTCATTTTTCTACACACTGACAGTTAGACCAGCACCATTTATTGAAGATGCTTTCTTTTTTTCCATTGTATATTTTTGGCTTCTTTGTCAAAGAGCAAGTGTCCATTAGTGTGTGGTTTTATTTCTGGATCTTCAATTCTATTCCATTGATCTACCTATATATATTTGTATCAATACCATGCAGTTTTTATCACTGTTGCTCTGTAGTAAAGATTTAGGTCAGGGATGGTGATTTCCACAGCCATTCTTTTATTGTTAAGAATGGTTTTCACTATTCTGTTTTTTTTGCCTTTCCAGATAAATTTGAGAATTGCTCTTTCCATGTCTTTGAAGAATTATGTTGGGATTTTGATGGGGATTGCATTGAATCTGTAGATTGCCTATGGTAGGATGGCCATTTTTACTATATTAATTCTGCCAATCCATGAGCATGGGAGATCTCTCCATTTTCTGAGATCTTCTTCAATTTCTTTCCAAAGAGACTTGAAGTTATTGCCATACAAGTCTTTCACTTGTTTGGTTATAGTTACCCCAAGATATTTTATATTATTTGTGGCAATTTTGAAGGGAGTTTTTTTCCCTAATTTCTTTCTCAGTCTGTTTATCATTTGTATAAAGGAAGGCTGCTGATTTATCTGAGTTAAGTTTATATCCAGCCACTTTGCTGAAGTTGTTTATCAGCTGGAAATGTTCTCTGGTAGAATTTTTGGGGCCACATATGTATACTATCATATCACCTGCAAATAGTGATACCTTTATTTATTCTTTGCCAATTTGTATCCTCTTGATATCTTTTTGCTGTCTTATTGTTTTAGCTAGCATTTTGAGTACTATATTGAATAGATATGTGGAGAGTGGGCATCCTTGTCTTATCCCCAATTTTCATGGGATTGTTTCAAGTATGTCTTCATTTAATTTGATATTGGAGGTTGGTTTGCAGTTAATGGCTCTTATGTTTAGGTATGGGCTGTGACTTCCTGATCTCACAAATACATTTAACATGAGGAGGTGTTATATTTTGACAAATACTTTTCTGCATCTAAGGAAATGATCATGTGATTTTTTTCTTTGAGTTTGTTTATACTGTGGATTACACTAATGGATTTTTTTGTATTGAACCAACCTTGCATCCCTGGGATGAAGCTTACTTGATCATGTTAAATGATGGTTTTGATATATTCTTAGATTCAGATTGCAAGAATTTTATTGAGTATTTTTGAATCGATGTTCATGAGCAAGATTGGTCTGAAGTTCTCTTTTCTTTTTTTGGGGGAGGGGTTTGGGTCCTTGTGTGGTTTAGTTATCAGAATAATTGTGGCTTCATAAAATGAATTAGGTAGTGTTCCTTCAGTTTCTATTTATGGACTACTTTAAGGAATATTGGTAGCAGGTCTTTTTTGAAGGTCTGGTAGAATTCTGCACTAAATCCATCTGGCCCTGGGCTTTTCTCAGTTGAGAGGTTTTTAATGACTTCTATTTTCTTATGGGATATGGGCCTGTTTAGATAGTTTACCTGCTCTTGATTTAACTTTGGTATGTGATATCTGTCTAGAAAACCATCCATTTAATCTAGATTTTCCAGTTTTGTTGAGTATAGGCTTTTGTAGTAGGATCTGATGATTTTTTCCTCCATTTCTGTTGTTATGTTTCTCTTTTCATTTCTGATTTTGTTAATTTGGATGCTGCCTCTGAGCCTTTTAGTTAGTTTGGCTAGGTGTTTATCTACCTTATTGATTCTCTCAAAGAACCAGCTTTTGGTTTTGTTGGTTCTTTATATTGTTCTCTTTGTTTCTATTTGGTTGATTTCGGCCCTGAGTTTGACTATTTCCTTCTGTATACTCCTCTTGGGTGTGTTTGCTTCTTGTTTTTCTAGAGCTCTCAGGTGTGCTGTTAAGTTGTTAATGTAAGATCTCTCCAGTTTCTTTACCAGAGCACTTAGGGCTATGAATTTTCCTCTTAGCACTGCTTTCATTGTGTCCCATAAGTTTGGGTATGATTTGTCAACATTTTCATTAAATTCCAGGAAGTCTTTAATTTAGTTCTTTATTTCTTCCCTGACTAAATTATCATTGAGTAGAGAGTTGTTCAGTTTCCATGTGTATGTGCATTTTCTGTTGTTTTTGTTGTTATTGAGGAGCAGCCTTAAGCCATGGTGATCTGATAGGAGGCATGGGATTATTTCAATCTTCTTATATTCAGTTGAGAGTTGTTCAGTGACCAGTTATTTGGTCAATTTTGGAGAAGGTACCATGAGGTTCTGAGAGAAAAGTGTATTCATTCTTTTGTTTTAGAGTGAAATGTTCTGTAGATATTTGTTAAATCCATTTGGTTCATAACCTCTATTAGCTTCACTCTTTAGTTTCTGTTTCAATGACCCATCCATTGGTACAAATGGGGTATTGAAATCTCCCACTACCTTTGTGTGGGGTTCAATGTGTGTTTTGAGCTTTAGTTAAGTTTCTTTTATGAATGTGGGTACCATTGCATTTGGGGCATAGATATTCTGAATTGAGACTTTCTCTTGGTGGATTTTCCCTTTGATGCATACGAAGTATCCTTCCTCATCATGCTTGATAACGTTTGGTTGAAAATCTATTTTATTGGATATTAGGATGGCAACTCCATCTTGTTTCCTGGGACCATTTGCTTGGAAGAACTTTTCCATTCTTTTACTCTGAGATAGTGTTTGTCTTTGTTACTGAGGTATGTTTCTTTTATGCAGCATATTGCTGGATCTTATTTGTGTATTCAGTGTGTTAGCTTATGTCTTTTTATATGTGAGTTGAGTCCATTAGTATTGAGAGATGTTAATGACAGATGACTGTTGGTTCCTGACATGTTTGTTTCTGTAGGTGGCTTTATGTGCTTGTGGTTTTCTCCTTTTGATTTTGTTGTGAGATGCTTAATGTTTTGTCTTTACTTTGTTGTAGGTACCTTCCTTGTATTGTAGTTTTCCTTCTAGGATTCTCTGTAGGGCTGCATTGGTAGATAGATGCTGTTTGAATTTGGTTTTGTCCTGAATGGACTTCTCCGTCTATGTTGGTTGAGAATTTTGCTGGGTATATTAGCCTAGGCTGGCACTTGTGTTCTCTTAGAGTCTGCATGACCTCTAAATAGGCTCTTCTGGCTTTAATAGTCTCTGTTGAGAAGTCTGGTATAATTCAGATAAGTCAACCTTTGTATGTTACTTGGCCCTTTTCCCTTGCAGCTTTGAATATTCATTCTTAGTTCTGTGCATTTAGTGTTTTGATTATCATATGATGAGAAGATTTTCTTTTCTGGCCTCATTTATTTGGTGTTCTATAGGCTTCTTGTATCTTTATGGCCATCTCTTTCTTTAGATTGGGGAAGTTTTTTTCTATGATTCTGTTAAAGACATTTTCAGGTCATTTGACCTGGAAATCTTAGTTTTCCTCTATTCTAATTATTCTTAGATTTGGACTTTTCATTGTGTCCTGAATTTTCTGGATGCTTTGTCTTAAGAGTTTATTATGTCTTGAATTTTCTTTGACAGTTTTGTCATCTATGGTATCATGTACACCTGAGATTCTCTCCTCTGTCTGTTGTATTCTGTTGGTGATGCTTAAATCTGTAATTCCTGACCTCTTTCCTAGGTTTTCCATTTCTAGGTTTGCCACCATTTGTATTTCTTTATTGTTTCTACTTCCACTTTTATGTCTTAGACCATTTTATTCAATTCCTTCACCTGTTTCATTGTGTTTTCCTGTATTTCTTTAAGGAATTTATTTGTTTGTTCTTTAAGGGCTTCTGCCTGTTTGCCTCTGTCTTTCTGTATTTCTTTCAGTGAGTTATTTATATCCTCCTTAAAATATTCTATTATCTTCATGAGATAGGGTTTTAGGTCAGCTTCCTGATTTTCAGATGTATTGGTGTATTCAGGGCTTGGTATGGTGGGAAAACTGGGTTCTGATGATGCACATATATATTGGCTTCTGTTTCTTATGGTCTTACACTTGCCTCTCACCATCTGGTTATCCATAGTGTTTGCTGAACTGGGTGACTCTGTTTGGAGTCTGCCTCTTTTGTCCCTGGGTTGCTTCAGGTCTCCTGGTAGGCTGCGGCCCTGGCTGTTGCAGAGCACCTATGGGACCTTTTAACAGGGAGCTCTTCAGAGGGATAGAGAATGTGCTGATCAGTTGCCCTGGAGGCCTTCAGATTGTTGGGTCTTCAGAGGAGCAGTCAAGCTGTTGTCCTGTGTGAAGATGTTCTCCGGGGGAATTGGGGCTACGGACTGTGGTTTCTGTTTCCCTGTGTGCAGCAGAACTCCAGGGAGGCTTTCAGTGTGTTGGGTCAGTAGCTCTGCATGCCACAGAGCCCCCAGGAGGTATTCAGACTGTGGTGTCTGTTGCCCAGTTGCCCCGTATACAGAGGAGCTCCTGGGATGCTTTCAGTCTGTGGTGTCTTCAGGGAAGCAGAAAAGCGATGATCAGTTACTCAATTGCTCTGTGTGTAGCAGATCTTCTGGAATGCCAGTTGCCCTGTGTACAGCAGATCTCCTGGGATGCCTCAGGCATGGTGTCAGTTACCCTGAGTGCCATGGATCTTCTTGGATAGTTCAGTATATGGTGTCTTCAGGGGAGCAGACTAGCTAGCAGTCTGCCCCAGCAGAAAAGACCAGGCAGAAAGGGAGTGGTATTAGGCAGGGAAGGGGGTTTGGGGGTGATGGGTCCTGAGTCCAGTGGGCTCCCAGCAGCAACTGTGGGACTGCTGGAGGGTTCTTACCAACTGCTCTGAGTGCAGTGGATCTTCTGGGATTGTTCAGGATATGGTGTCTCCAGGAGAACAGACTAGCTTGGTGTCTCCAGGGGAGCAGACTAGCTAGCAATACACCTAGCAGAAAGGACCAGGTAGAAGGGGAGTGGTATTCGCGGGGAGTGGGAGGGGGTTTGTTGGAGGATAATGGGTCCTGAGTCCACTGGTCTCTCAGTGGTAGCTATGGAACTTCTGGAGTATTCATATCAAATCACATGACTTCATTTTTATTGGGTTGTTTGTTTTCTTAGTATTTGGTTTTCTAATTTCTTTACATATTTTAGTCACAAACCTATCATCTGTATAAAGTTGTGTTTTGTATAATTCCAAAAATATGGCTAAGCTGGCATTATTGGAGAACAGACACATGCTAGTTTATCCGTGAATATTTTGAGTACACATTGCATGTATTAATTATATTTACTGTGTAGAAGCTCACAGAAAAGAGCAAGGAGGGGTGTGGGAGATACAACATTAAACAGAGATTATAGCCCTTTCTCTTTTAGAGCATAGAACATTGGCCCTAAAGAAAAAATGGTCAAGAACTTGAAAAACAAACCAGATAGAAATTGTTTTTTTAATGATTCTTTTTTTTTTTTAAAAATGGTTTGTAAAATGTCTGTTTCAAACTCAATAAATTTCTACTGATTTCTTTTTTAATTTTAGAGATATTTTCCTGCTTTAAAAGGTAACCTCAATTCATAATCATAAAGGTGTTAATTTCTCTTTGGTAAAGATTGTCACCTTTTCCATACATGCTGGTTGACCCTAATAACTAATTGAATTATATAAAATCACCCTTTCCTCATCTCATTGTTATAATCACATGCTCATTATTGTGGACTGCAAAATATGGAGAAAAGAAAAATATAAATTGATGAGCCCCACCCTCTACAGGCAGTCAGCATTAGTACATTTGTGTATTAGTTTTGGTGGTTTTGTTTTCTTAAATACATGCATAGGGTTTTGCATACATGTGTAAAAAGCATTTATAATAGAAAAAAGGGATATTATTTTTGTACCCTTCTCTTTTCACTTAAAATATATCAGGAAAATATGCATGTCATGAAGCATTGTCATTTCTCCTGAGTTTAATGATTGCATAATACAAAAGTGTATGGATGAACCATCATGACTAATTGTTAACAAAGAACTTTGAAACAGGTGATAGAAAGAACATATAGTTAACAATAGCTTCTATCACCATGCTCAAAGCAAGCTTGAAAAACACAATTTGGGGTGTGACTGTACTTTATAAAATGCATAAATAGGTACAAACTAAATGAAGTTCTTAGGAAGGAGAATTATCTCCTGTGATCAAATTTCATATGAACACAAAGGCTTGAAGTGAAATGAATTTGAATAAGTAGAAAAAAAAAAGGCTGAGGCAGTGAACATTTATACTGGAGGTTTGTCATAAGATTATGGAATGGGACATGCAGCTCATTTTCAGCATGGAACATAACGAACAGAACCCTCCTAGACCAGAGAGGGTCCATTCTGAGGATGGGGGTTCATGGGGAGGTTCAGGCGACACCTCTAGTTTTCTAGTACAAGTTCATAGGAGTGATTTGGGAAACCAGGGATATGAGAACTTATTCCTGTCCTAGATCAGAGTCTATGGAGGGTGTTAAACTCAACAGTTCCATGTGTATGAAGTATAGGACACCAGAGGAGAAAGATTAAAAGACTAGCTTCATTCACCAAAGTAGGCTTATTACAGAAGGGAATGGTGCAGAATAGAAGGTGGAGCTGACAAAGATATTGCATGCACAGCTATCAAACTGGCTCAAAAACCAGCACCCAGAGGCATCTAAAAAAGAATTTTTAAGGCAAACTCACAGATCCAACAGATATTCTGGCTCAGTCTCCTCATCCATGTTGGTGAAGTTTTCAGTTCCTAATACTCTGAGTTGTCACAAAATCAGGATAGGCAATTTGTAGCTATCCCAAGGGGTAAAGCCAATTTGCATCATTTAAAATTCATTTAAGCCATGTTTAATTAACATAATATTTAATTCTACTTCAATTACTTTTAAGAACCCACATATTGCTTTGGGGAATTAGTAAAATTAGACAAAATTAGTGTGTCATAACATGGAACATGTTGGGAATCATTAGTTTAAACCATCTGGATGGATGGCTGTCTTCTCTCTACTTAGTAATTGCCTTCGTCCCATACCCTACATCTCCCACACTCCCTCCTACACACCCATATCCAGCGGATAGTTTCTTGAGAAATGAGAGTTCTATTATTTGTTTAACCTTTAACTTTATATCTTCTCATGCTTCTCAACTTTGGATTCTTCATATATAACATAAAGTTAATCACAATGTCTAGATAATTATGGAAACTTCATAAGTTCATGTACCTAATGTAATTCATGAAAAATTGTCATTATTTGAAAGCTGTAACCCAAGACAGATGCTGGATTTTAGGTCTTGATTCATACTATGGACTAATGAAGAGGACACGATGGTCATGTCCACCACCAAGAAATAACTTCGAATAATTTTGCAACTTTGTTGTACGAGGAGTACCTAGTAGACAGTGAAATTAGAATTCTTCTCATCTAGATGTTATAATCTCCTCTCCTTCTCTCAAAAGACACAAACACCATCACCAGTGCTTCAGGATATCAACTGAGACTGTGAATTTCAGGTCTCAGGCTATAAAAATATCCATCAAATAGTAGGTTCCATGTGCATGGAAAACCCCAGACATGGAGATGCAGGACCTTAGGATGTTATATTGCTACCTCCTGTGCACCTAATTGGAAGTGAGAGTGGAAAGACCGTAGAAGATGGGAAAGTACAGTTCCACTCCAGGATATAGAAAATAGCATCTTGTGGCAAGAATCTGATGTAACTTCTTATGCATAATACCAGGAGTTGGGTAGAACAGAGAAAAGATATTTTTTGGTAACTTACAATCTCAGGTCCTTTCATATCTACTTCCTTTAACCTCAATCTCCACTCCATTTCTGGTCTTATTTTTAACAGTAAAATGTAATATAGTGGGAAAAGTGGGTTCTAAATACAGACAGACTTAATGCCTCAACTTTCTGAAGCCATAGTTTATGTAAAGTCACAAGTCTTTTTATCTTCTCTGTCTTGTTCTCTTTTTCTGTGCCCTGATGTTTTCATTACTACTTTAGCTCATAACTTTCCTCAGTATTTTAATTCTTATTACTCTATTTAAGAAGCATCTTATTGGACAGGACATGCAGAAACTGAAAAATCGACAAAATAAAAAGACTTTAAGATGGTACCTAATGAAAACATATGTCAGAGACACAGGAGGAATACAGATACTTCTGGGTATGCAATAAATTTCCTGACCTAGAATAAATTCTTTAAAAAGTCTCCAGGAAAAGCAGAAGGACAGCAGTCAGTACCCACAATTCACATCAATAAACAAAGAAGATTGGTAATGTTTTTCATTCTCTAATTCAAAAGGCATGAATTAAGTAAATAATCATAATAATGCACTTTTGTACTATGATATAGAAACATATATCATACAGAGAGACAATATAGAACTAGATTAATTCCAAACAATTTTTTTTGTGCTGAAGTGAAAGTCTTATCATTCAAACAGATTGGATTAAAAAGTCCTTTCTAATCAGGAGACTCTTAAACGATAAGAGGAAATAGTATTTAAAAACCCATAGCATAGTTTAACATTAATAATGATAATTTTACTCTAAAGAAATTAGTGATGAATGGAAAGCATTATAAATAAATAAAGTACATAAAAATCTGAAAAGCAAAATGGCATAATAAATCATACTTATCAACAAATTCTAGTGAACCTAAATGAATAATACATAATAACCAAAAGATAGGGGATTGCCCATTCTTTGAAATGGTCAAACTACACATTTTAGGTAATTCCTATAAAATTTTATATAGTATTTTGGAGAAACAAGCAAGTTACTTTTGAAATTGTCTAGAGAGGGCTGGAAAGATGGCTCATCAGATAACAAGACATGTTCTGCCAAATTGGATAAACGTGAGTTTAATCTTGTGACCCACATGGTAGAAAAATTGACTTCTACTTTGACAGCCAGATGGCATATTATTCACTGTGGCCAATATGTACAACAATTTCATATATCCACTCATAGAACTGGTATTACTTTTGTACAATAAAATTTTGCTCATCCATAAAAAGAAGTATTGATACATGCTATAACATGGATAAAATGTCAAAAAATCATGTCAAAAACTTAAGTCCCATAGATAATACTGCATATTGCTTGCTTTATCCTACATATGTGATATGTCTGGAAAAGTTAAAAGTGTAAAGAAAACAAAATAGTGTTGCCAGGAGTATAGGTGGAAAGGAAATTAGTAGAGATTGATTACATGCATGGGCCTTCTCTCTTGGGTAGTCAAAATGTTTGATTGCCATGATAGTTGCATGGCAACTGTGAATATATTAAAATTATGAATTGAGTACATTAAAAGATTAAATGAGTAAACCACATTGCATATGCATTATGCCTCAATAAAGCTGTCAAAACAAACAAAAAGCCTCTCACGGTCTCATTCTAACCAAAGAATTAGCAATGTAATTGAATTTCAATATTTAATATTTTTCTTAATATGGTGGAGAATTGGGCATGTTGGCTCGTATATATAATCCCAGTATTTGAGAGATGGAGGAAGGAGGATCTTGAATTTGAGGCTGCCTTGGGTTGCAGACTGCCTCCAAAAGAACAAGAATTTGTTTGGATAGTCTATAGGCTGGAGGCATAATTTGGTGACTGAAGATTTGTTTAGCATATTCAAAACTATGTTCAATCTGTAGCAACAGTCTCATACACAGACACACAGTCTTACATAGAAACAGGCACAAACACACATACATACACACACACACACAAACACACACATACACTCACAGATATACACATAAACACACACTCATACATACACACTCACACACAAACACATCCATGGACACACTCACACAAACAAATGGACACATACATACACACACACTCAGAAACACACTCAGACACAGATACACTCACTCACAAATACACTCTCACACACATACTTACACTCTCACACAAAACATACATACATACTCAGACACACACAAAAACACACACACACACACACAACTTTGGTTAGATAAATATCTCAGCAAAGGAAAGAGTATAATTTAGACTATGATCAAAACAGAATTCTGAGCCTGCATTCCTAATCAGATATCACTTACTTATAATTTGTATTATGTGCAATTTCTAGAATAAGCCATTGAAATATATTTTTAAAACAACCTATATATAGTATTAACATAAAACAAAAAGGCATCTTATAAGCTAGAAGAAAATCACAATTCATATGTTTCATGTTGGTCATGTAGACTTTCAGATTGACTTAGGGAGATAGCAATCTCAGGGCTTGTCTGAGCAACATAATGAGACTCTGACTAAATAAGGCAAGTTTCAGGATACCCAGGGTTACATAGAGAAATCCTGTCTACATACATATACATATGTATATGTATATGTATGTATACATATATATATGTGTGTGTGTATATATGTATGTGTGTGTACATGTATATATACATTTGTATACATCTGTACATATAACATGCATATATACATACACATATACATAAACATATATGTATATCCCTAACCCTAACCCTATATATATATATATATATA
>JADRCH010007304.1:452087-537538 GCA_019843965.1 Rhynchomys soricoides
TACACACACACACACACACACACACACACAGAGGTGGATTTTAAAAGCTCTGTGCAAGAGTATTATATGTGTGTGTGTGAGTCTGTGGATGGATGTGTATGTACAAGCATGTGAACGCCAGAGGTCAACAGCGGATGTCTTTCCTCCCACTCCCTCCATGTTTATTCTTTAAAGACAGAGTCTTTTTATGAAAACAAAGCTCAACAATGTGACTAGACTGGCTGGGGAACCATAGTGACAGTTCTGCCTATCTCTGAGTCCATTCCCAGTGCTAGCATCAAAGATCTGCACTGCTTGCTCCACTCAGCTGGTTTTTGTTTGTTTTTGTTTTGCATTTCGAATGTTGTCCCCTTCTTGTGCTTCCCTCTGCAATACCCCATTCCATCTCCCTTTACCTCTGAGAGGATGCTCCCTCACCCATCTACCCACTCCTGCCTCACTGCTCTAGCATCCCCCTACACTGGGGCATCAAGCCTCCACAGGACCAAGGTCCTCCTCTCCTATTGATGCCAGATAAGGCAACCCCCTGCTACATAGGTTGCTGCCACATGGATCCATTCCTGCATACTCTTTGGTTGGTGGTTTAGTCCCTGGGAACTCTGAGGGGTTCGGATTAGATGATACTGTTGTTTTTCCAGGTTGCAATCCCCTTCAGTTCCTCCAGCCCTTGCCCTAATTCTTCCATTGGGGTCCTTGGGCTCAGTCTGATGGTTGGCTGTGAGTATCCACATCTGTATTGGTTAGGCTCTGGCTGAGCCTCTAAGGAGACAGCTATACCAGACTCCTGTCAGCTGGCACTTCTTGGCATGAGCAATAATATCAGGGCTTGGAGTCTGTGCATGGGATGGGTCCCAAAGTGGGGAGGTCTCTGGATGGCCTTTCCTTCAATCTCTGCTCCATTTTTTGTCCCTACATTTTCATTAGACAGGAACAACTCTGGGTTAAAGATTTTGGGATGGGTTGATGGCCCCATCCCTCATCTAGGGGCTGTGCCTATCTACTGGAGGTGACTTCTACAGGTTCTATCTCCCCTTTGTTGGGTATTTCAGCTAATGTCATCCCTTTTGAGTCCTGGGAACCTTTAGCTTCCCTGGTATCTGAGACTTTCTAGTGGTTCCACTCACCCCATTCTCCACTCCCCACTGCTACATATTTCTATTCATTTACATGACCTTCTGGGCTACTCTCAAGTCTATTCAGCTTTTTTATATAAGTTATTGGAATCTTCACTCAGATCCTCACATTTCTGGAGCTCATAATTGACTAAGTGAACCATATTCCTAAGCCCAAATCCTACTATACTTAATGGGGGAAAAGTTGTGTATATTTTTATATAAATTATAAATATAGATAAATTTTGAATGGTGTTATCATTGTCAATGAAGTAACCTAAGAACTGGACAGATAGCTCAGTAGGTAATGCTCTTGATTCACAAGCAGAGAGTTGGAGTTCAAATCCCCAGAATCCCCCTAAAAGCCTGTGTAGAACACTAGTGGCAAGGAGGCAGAGAGAGAAAAATCACAGGAACATTGCTCAAATAGCAGCGCTCTGAGTCCAACAAGAGGCAATGACTCAGTATATGGAGTAAGGAGTGGTGGGGAAGACCTTACAGATTAACTTTGGACCTACACATGGACATGAACACATATCTCTGCCCAAGCACATACAAACATGCATAATCACAGGCACAAACATCGTACATATTTAAAATATCACACAATTTAAAAAAAATCACAAATTTTGATAATATCCTTTTTTCTTCCAAAGGAAAGTTGATTATACAATGTTATTATTTTCTTCCTGCATTGTTTATTTTCATGATTAATTTTATCTCATTTATAACATGGAGCATATATAGTTTTACAATATATAGTTTTTTGGCATTACTAAAAATATTGAAAGAACAGGTCTTGCAACTTTTTTTCCGTGCAGCACCAATTGCTAATATTTTAGCACATGTGTGCTCTTGTGTATTCACTCTGTCTACCCATCTCTGTCTCTTTTTCTCTCTTATGTACACACTACATTTTTTATGATCCAGTTGCTTTGTGATCAAGTTTTAGGTGTTAGACCCAATCTCACCCAAGTCTGTCAATCTATACTTCACAAAAGCAAGGAAATTTTCATTCATATTTACAACCATAACCATAACCCATCCAACAAATAAATATAGACTCACCATGGCCACCTAACTCACCTATTCACACAATGTTTGCCAAGTTTCCCTAAAGTGTCTCTTTCCATTTTCTGGTCCATGATTTAACCCAATATCAGATACTACTTTTTGACTTCATGAATTTTAGTCTCCTTCTCTCTGGATTATTTCTTAGTCTTGTCTTAAAATTGTGTTTGTATTTTGGTTTGTTTATGGGGGTGTATACATGTTGAAGTCATGGGAGTTGCTTGTAGGAGTTGCCTCTCTCTCCATGTGGGCTTTCCAGATCATCTCAGCTCATCAGACTTAGCAGTAATCCCCTTTGTCCACGGAGCCATCTTATTGGCCTACCCTGACTCTTTTTTTACCTTGAATGTTTAAAGAGTGTATGTCCTTCATTTAGCATGATGTTTCTCAAGTAAGATGTATTTTGTAACTAATCCTGCCATATTCATGTTAGTCATTCTAGGCTGGATGCCCAAAGAAATGACATTGTGTTAGAAGTACACAAAATATATCAAAGGGATATTTAATGGCAATTCTGTTCCCATAGTGGTGGTTATAATCATCATTACTTGTCAACGTGCCTGTGAGCTTTTTCCAACATAGGGGTACATTTTTTTTCCTTTTACAATGCCTAGATATTGTATAATGAGAAATTCTGAGACTCTCTTATACTGATTGTCAATTAAATACCCTTATATGCCTTGACATTAACTGATGATTCTTCTAAAATGAGCCACTACAATGGTAATTCTTAAGTAATTATTTTTTAACATAATTGCTTCTATAGTTGTTTACCTTCCATTGTGGGGAATAACTTTCACTTTGCTCCAATTTAAAAATTAAAGTTTTCAGAATGGACTCATAAATGGATTATTATATTATTGAGGACATACTCCAATTTTCTTTTGATACATCACTTTTTCTGGTAACTTTCTTAATTTCCAACACAGTAAGATATTTCAGAAATATCTTATATTTTCATTGTTCTTATCATAGTATCAGTTTGTTTTTAAGATTCCTTAAGTCCTCTGAGAGGAGTGTGAGATCCATGGGCTCATTGTCCTTCAGCAGGCAAAAAGAAGAAACATATGGTGTATGCATAGCATATTCATTCTGTTTGTGTATCTGTTTATCTGTCTCTCTGTCATTCTATCTCTCCCTCCCCCTCCCTCCTCTCTCTAGGCATGTGTGTTTGTGTGCATGTATGCATGCACTCTGTTTATCTTTCTGTTTGGCTGACTGTCTCTTTCCTCTCTGCCAATCTCTTGAGCATATATTAAGCCCTCTAATTCAGACCCAACATCTCAGAGATCTTTCTAGACTTTTTGTTTCTATATTTGTCAATAAATTCTTGGCTAGTGAAACACCTAGCTCTCATTAATTTTGTTTCTTTATTGATATAGTCAACTTCCTTCTAATAAACATTTGCTGGTCTGTGCTGGTAGCCTCTCCAGGTCACAGATCCATTGCTGTTCCCTTGTTCTTGCTACCTTCATGCTATGTCACAACATCGTATCCAAAGAATTCAATGGAAGAGGAATGTGACTTTGTTAACTTTTCAAAATAATTTGCATGCATCTGCTCAACTGTTATTGTAAGGTATGTAATCATGTCCATGAATAATGAAGCATTTTAACATCTCCAATACATATATCTTCTTTTTTATAGCTTTTTCTACTTATACTAGAGTATACCCAAATAATTAAATAACAGAGGTGATTACAGACCTACTTCCTTTATTTTTGACATTGATCTACTTCTACAGTATCTCACCAGTAAATGGGATACTAGAGATTTCTAAAATTTTCATTTTACTCTTTTCCACTGTTGAATCTGTTCTACTTTTCCACTTTTTAATCTGTTTTGTTTAATCATAGTTACTGAATTTTTGTAAAATTAATATTATTTAAGGGAATTATTGTCAGATTTTATTTGATAAAACTGTGCTCAATTATATTATTTCCCAATATTTAATCTTTTAAAAATTTCCAGTATGAAACTTTTCATCTTGGTTTATTTTTCTCTTTTAATGGGGCTAAGGCCTCTATTTGTTAGCATTTAATTTTATATCTTTCATTGGCATTAATAATAAAGAGTTGATTATGATTTCTCAGTTTTGGTATTGGAGTCTTTCCTTCTTTTTCTTTGTTCTGGATCATACTAAATATCATTAAAGTACTTTATTCTTTTAAATTCTAGTAGAACAAGAGACTAAGACCTTGAAGTACATCAATACTTAAAAAGTCTAAGATATAACTATTTAAATCAATGGTGTATTTTTGTGATATTGTAAGTTTTAGATTGTTTTTCTACAACAAAACCAGAAACATTCTTAGAGAGATAGGAACATTAGCTATGCTAATTTTATTGCTACACTTTGTGTGCATATATCAAATTGTAACATTACATCCATTAAATGTTTAAAATCAAAATAATAAAATATGTGAAAAAACACATCTTCTCTTTGCCATTTTGGTCTAAGCGGTCTTTTCTTAATTCTTTGGTGAGGTTTAAATTAAAAATTGAAATTAGAATTTCATATGACACCACCAGAGGAGAAAAGCAACCAGTAATCTTACGCATCCATGAACAATACAAGATAAAATAATTACCTACCTAGCAAGACATGCCCATGGGTGCAATAGTGGTATTAATATTATGAGAGCAGCCAATACTTTCTTATTGGATTTAATTCCAATGGGACAAAGTGAAGGCCATCTCTGCCACCATTACCAGGCCAATAACTTGTGACTTAACAAGTCATAGGCCATAGCAAAGAGCCACCTGTTAAATGGACATAGTATTAACTTATTCCTAATGACTCATTACTAAAACAATTGATTAATGGTATCTCAACTCTCAGCAGAGAAGCTTTTATTCGCAGTAGATGGAGATTAGCACAAAGACCCCCAAATGGTCAAGGTGTACAGAATGAGGGAGACTGAAGAATTCCAGCTTTTATTAGGACTTTTATATTATACTCTCCCTACCAAGAATCAGAGATCATTTAGGAAGAAGGAGCAGAAAGTTTGCAAGAACAAGAAAAGGTAGTTGACTACAAGAAAAAGTATCTTCTGAACATAATAGGATGGCCATACATATGAACTCACAGCAGTTGTGACCGCATGTATAAGTTCAGGCTTGACAAAATCCAAGTATGGAGATGAGAAGTAGATTCAAAGTCACTACCTAAGGACGTACTGACTGTTTATAGTTGTTGAGTGAAAAAAGAGTCAGTTTTCTTTATGAATATAGCCCCTAGTAAATCAACCATAGTCCAGTGAAAGACTGCTACACATCTAATAATATATGAACAGTATAAGGTGGACTAGATAGATGTGGAGGTTTGAATGAAAATGGCCTCCATAGGCTCATAGGAAGTGGCATTATTTGAAAAGATTAGGATGTGTGGCTTTGTTGGAATAGGTATGGCTTTATTAGAGGAAGCATGTCATTGGGGATAGGCTTTGAAAAAGCTCAAGCCAGGACTAGTGAGTGGCTCACTCTCTCTTGCTATTGCCTGCTGATCCAGCTGTAGAATTCTGGACTCCTTTTCCAGCACCATGTCTGCCTGTGGTCTGCTGTGCTTCCCAACATGATGATAATGGACTAATCCCTGAAACTGTAAGACAGCCCCTGTTAAATGTTTTCATTACTAAAAGTTGTTATGGTCATGGGGTATCCTCCCAGCAATAGAGTCCATAACTCAGACAATGGTTTTTTTTGTTTTGTTTTGTTTTTTTAAAGACTATATATATTTGGATAGGTAGATCTTGTAGGAAAGGAGAGAGGGAAGACTACAACCAAAATTCTCAATGGACCAATAATTATTGTTTCAAAATGAACTTTAAAATATGCACCATTTCTCATGTGTAATCATACTGAATTAAGTGAGAATTCAACACTTAAAAAATAGATATAAAAACTGTTTAAAATTCATAGAGGAGGAACAAATTTTCCCAAAGAAACCCAAGACTTATGTGCTAAAATCTAAAACACTGTTGGAAGAAAATAAGGTAGGTTTCAATAAATGAAAGACACTTTATGTTCAAAAACCAGAAAACTTTTTAGTGTTAAGATAATGATTCTCCCTAAAATAATATACATCTTTAAAAAATCATGGCATTTTTTTAAAAAAAATGAACTGTTTAATTTAAAAAGATTATTAAAAATTCGTGGAAGAATATCCAAATAGCTTAAACGACTTACAAAGAAAGATGAAGTTAGAGCATTCACTTACTGATTTTAGACCAACTCTATATACATACTAATAAAAACAATTGCTGTTATCATAAAGCTCAAAAGTGAAGAATGGGATCACAGAAAAATATTCTCACAGCTGTTCAATGAGGAAAGAACAGTTGTCTTCAACAACTAGAGCAGGAAAAGCACCATATCTACTGTTTTTAAATTTTTATTTAATAAGATTTATATTATTTTTTATTTTTTGATAATTTATTTACATTTCAAATGTTTTCCACTTTCCAGGTCTCCCCTTTGGAAACACCCTATCCCATCCTGCTCCCCCTGCCTCTATGAGGGTAATCCTCCAGCCACTCACCCACTCCCATTTTCCCTCCCTGGTATTCCTCTATAATGGAGCATCTAACATCCTCAGGCCGAAGGGCCTGTCTTCCCACTGATGGCCAATAAGGCCCTCCTCTGCCACATATGTGGCCAATACCATGGGTCCCTCCATGTGTATTCTTTGGTTGGTGGTCCGGTCTCCGGGAGCACCTGGGAGTCAGGCCAGTAGACACTGCTGCTCCCTCCATGGGTCTGCAAACTCCCTCAGGTCCTTCAGTCCCATCTCCAACTCCTCCATCTGGGACTCCATGCACAGTTCAACAGTTGCTGTAAATTGAATCCAGGGTATTCTGAATTTTTGGGCTAATATCTACTTATTAGTGAGTATTTGCCATGTTCGTTTTTTGTGACTGAGTTACCTCGCTCAGGATGATATTTTCTAATTCCATCTATTTGCCTGAGAATTTCATGAAGTCTTTGTTTTTAATAGCTGAGTAGTACTCCATTGTGTAAATGTACCACATTTTCTGTATCCATTCCTCTGTTGAGGGACATCTGGGTTGTTTCCAGCTTCTGGCTATTATAAATATGGCTGCTATGAACATAGTGAAGCATGTGTCCTTGTTATACGTTGGAGCATCTTTTGGGTATATGCCCAGGAGAGGTATAGCTGGGTCCTCAGGTAGTACTATGTCCAATTTTCTAAGGAACTACCAGACTGATTTCCAGAGTGTTTGTACCAGCTTGCAATCTCACCAGCAATATAGGAGTGTTCCTCTTTCTTCACATCCTCACCAGCATCTGATGTCACCTGAATTTTTGATGTTAGCCATTTAGACTGGTGTGAGGTAGAATCTCAGGGTTGTTTTGAGTTGCATTTCCCTGATGACTAAAGATGTTGAACATTTCTTTAGGTGATTCTCAGCCCTTCCAGTTTCCTCAGATGAGAATTCTCTGTTTAGCTCTGTTCCCCATTCTTTGATAGGGTTATTTGGTTCTCTGGAGTCTAACTTCTTGAGTTTTTTGTGTATACTGGATATTAGCCCTCTATCAGATGTAGGATTGGTAAAGATCTTTTCCCAATCTGTTGGTTGCTGTTTTGTCCCATTGACTATGTCCTTTGCCTTACAGAAGCATTGTAATTTCCTGAGGTTCCATTTGTCAATACTTGTTCTTAAAGCATAAGCCATTGGTGTTCTGTTCAGGAACTTTTCCCCTGTGCCCATGTTTTTGAGAACTTTCCCCACTTTCTTTTCTATTAAAGAAAGAAAACTTCAGACCAATTTCCATTATGAATATCGATGCAAAAATACTCAATAAAATTCTTGCAAACTGAATCCAAGAACACATCAAAACGATCATTCACCATGATAAAGTAGGCTTCATCCCAGGGATGCACGGATGGTTCAATACCTGGAAATTCATCCATGAAATCCACTACATAAACAAACTCAAAGAAAAAACCACATGATCATTTCATTAGATGTTGAAAAAGCATTTGACAAAGTTCAACATCCCTTCATGATAAAAGTCTTGGAAAGATCAGGAATTCAAGGAGCATACCTAAGCATAGTAAAAGCAATATACAGTAAACCAGTGGCCAACATCAATCTAAAGGGAGAAAAACTCAAAGCAATCCCACTAAAATCAGAAACTAGGCAAAGCTGTCCTCTCGCTCCTTATCTACTCAATATAGTACTTTAAGTTCTAGCTAGAGCAATTAAACAACAAAAGGAGGTCAAAGGGATACAAATTGAAAAGGAAGAAATCAAAATATCACTATTTGCAAATGATATGATGGTAGTCTTAAGTGACCCAAAAAACTCCACCAGGGATCTGCTACAGCTGATAAACATCTTCAGCAAAGTGGCCTGATACAAAATTAACTCAAGCAAATCAGGAGCCATCCTATACTGAAAAGATAAACAAGCTGAGAAAGAAATTAGGGAAATGACACCCTTCACAATTGTCACAAACAATATAAAATATCTTGGTGTGACTCTAACCAAACAAGTGAAAGATCTATATTATAACAACTTCAAATCTCTGAAGAAAGAAATCGAAGAAGACCTCAGAAGATGAAAAGATCTCCGATACTCCTGAATCAGCAGGATTAATATAGTTAAAATGGCCATCCTGCCAAAAGCAGTCTACATCCAAATTCCACATCCAAATTCTACCTCAATCCTTCATAGACATAGAAAGAGCAATTCTCAAATTCATATGGAATAACAAAAATCCCAGGATAGCAAAAACTATTCTCAACAATAAAAGGACTTCTGGGGA
Organism: Rhynchomys soricoides; assembly: GCA_019843965.1. Lineage (NCBI taxonomy): Eukaryota > Metazoa > Chordata > Mammalia > Rodentia > Muridae > Rhynchomys > Rhynchomys soricoides. The sequence continues at coordinate 461,063 of JADRCH010007304.1, forward strand.
AATCAGCATCCCTGACCTCAAGCTGTACTACACAGCAGTAGTGATAAAAACTGTATGGTATTGGTACAGTGACAGGCAGGTAGATCAATGGAATAGAATCGAAGACCCAGAAATGAACCCACACATTTATGGTCACTTGATCTTTGACAAAGGAGCTAAAACCATCCAGTTGAAAAAAGGCAGCATCTTCAAAAAATGGTGCTGGTTCAACTGGCAGTCTACATGTAGAAGATTGCGAATTGATCCATTCCTATCTCCCTGTACAAAGCTCAAGCCCAAGTGAATCAAGGACCTCCACATAAAACCAGATACACTGAATCTAATAGAAGAGAAAGTGGGGAAAAGTCTCAAACACATGGGCACAGGGAAAAAGTTCTTGAACAGAACACCAATGGCTTGTGCTCTAAGATCAAGAATTGACAAATGGGACCTCATAAAATTACAAAGCTTCTTTAAGGCAAAGGACACTGTAAATAGGACAAAACAGCAACATACAGATTGGGAAAAGGTCTTTACCAATCTTAAGTCTGATAGAGGGTTAATATCCAATGTATACAAAGAACTCAAGAAGCTAGACTCCAGAGATCCAAAGAACCCTATCAAAAAATGGGGAACAGAGCTAAACAGGGAATTCTCACCTCAGGAAACTAGAAGGGCTGAGAAGCACTTAAAGAAATGCTCAACATCCTTAGTCATCAAGGAAATGCAAATCAAAACAACCCTGAGATTCCATCTCACACCAGTCAGAATGGCTAAGATCAAAAACTCAGGTGACAGAAGATGTTGGTGAGGATGTGGAGAAAGAGGAACACTCCTTCATTGCTGGTGGGAATGCAAGTTGATACAACCTCCCTGGAAATCAGTTTGGTGGACCCTCAGAAAAGTGAACATAATTCTACCTGAGGACCCACTCCTGGGCATATACCCAGAAGATGCTCCAACATGTAATAAAGACACATGCTCCACTATGTTCATAGCAGCCATATTTATAATAGCCAGAAACTGGACACAGCCCAGATGTCCCTCAACAGAGAAATGGATACAGAAAATGTGGTACACTTACACAATGGAATACTACTCAGCTATTAAAAACAGTGGCTTCATGAAATTCGCAGACAAATGGATGGAACTTGAAAATATCATCCTGAGCAAGGTAACATAGTCACAAAGAATGAACATGGTATGTACTCACTGATAAGTGGTTATTAGCCCAAAAGCTCGAAATACCCAAGAGTCACTTTGCAGCAACAGTAGGGCTGAGTGTGAGGTCCCAGATGGAGGAGTTGGAGAAGGGAATGAAGGAGCTGAAGGAGTTTACTGCCCCAGGGAGGGAGCAACAGTGGCAACTGGCCTGACCCTTTAATGCTCCCAGAGATTGATCCTCCAACCAAAGAATACACATGGAGGGACCCATGGTGTTGGCCATGTATGTGGCAGAGGAGGGCCTTGTTGGCCATTAGGGGGAGCAGAGGCCCTTGGGCCTGAGGGTGTTAGATCTTCCAGTATAGGAGAATACAAAGGAGGGAAGATGAGGGTTGATGTGTGGGTGGGGGAATACCCCCATAGTTGCAGGGGGAGGGGGATGGGAATGGGGAGGTTCCAAAAGGGAGATCTGGAAAGGGGGAACCTTTTGAAATGTAAATAAAGTATGAAAAAATTAAAAAATAAAAGCCAAACTCCAATGTCTCTTCTGGGTTTCATGGTAATCTTTTAACTGTAGTCCCTCTAAAATCAAAACCTAAAAACTTTACATACTTCCAACATATAATGGAACAATATATGTATTACAATTCCAAAAGGGAGTAAAGATACATAATGATGAAATACTGGACCAACACAAGACCTCAAATCAGTTGTGCAAACTCCAACTCTGCATCTCTATGTTTGATGTCAAAGCTTTCTTCAGGTCTCAAACTATTTTCAGCTTTGCTTACTACAATGGACTTCTCATTCTTGGGTTGCTTCCACACCAGTCTGCAGCTTTCCTTGGCAAGCATCCCACAATTCTGGCATCTCCAACATTTTGGGTGTTCCAAGGCAATCTAAGCTTCACCAGAGGTTCACATAAAGGGCTATCTGGGCTTCCATGCAGAGATAACTCTGCCGCATGCCTGGCCTCAACAACCTTCCTTAGTCATAGAGGGAGATTCCATAATTCCTTTCTTCTGTCCTTGACACTACAGCTAGTACTACATGGATGAATCTGCAAGTTCTGCTGCTTACTGGATTTGGAATATACCCCCTCTCTTGAGAGAAAGAGAGAGATAATTCAATGAAAACAGATCTAGTGCTTCAATGAGTGTTATCTAGAGAAACTATCAAAGGGGCCAAAAGAGATATGGTGATATTCTTAACACTATTAATAATTAGGAAATTCAAAATCAAAATCACAGTGAGATATTTCATGCTTACTAAGACTGCTTTTTAAAAACCCAGAAAATAGCAAACACTGGCAAATATATAGAGAAAGTTGAACGTTTGAACCACTGTAAATTGTTGGTGGGAATGCAAAATGGTGCAGCTGTTGTGGATAAGGGGTTTGGTTCTTCCTCTAAAAGTTAAACATAGAATTAGCAATTAACCCCAAAATTGCATTTGCATACATATACATCCAAATGAATTGAAAATAGGAATTTAAACAGATACTTGTAGGCCAATCTTCTTAGTAACACTAGCCTCAATAGTCAAAAGATAAAAACACTCTAAGTATTCATCAGGAAATGAATGGATAAACAAAATGATATATATGTTGAAATACAGTACTATTCAGCTGTAAAAGTATTGATGTTCTAACATATACCTTAGCATGAAGAGATCTTATGAAACTCTGCTAAATGTAAAAGGACATTACTGTATAATTTGATTCCCTTTGTGAGAAATGCCTACAATGAATATATTGATAAATACAGAAAGTGGATTAGAGATTACTAAGGGCTAAGGTGGAAGAGATGAGGAGATATTGTTTAATGTATGCATATTTTCTTATGGAGATGATGAAAATTTTGGAAAATAATAATAATGCCTACATATTGTGAATGAACTGAATTTAAACTTTTATTATTTAAAAATATCTTAAAATTAAATCTACTTTGATCATATTCATCCTCTTCCCTATGTCAATCTAGATCCTCTCCTCTTCCCCATTTACTTAACTTTTAAGTTCTTTCTCAAAAACCCAGTGCAGCCCGGCAATGGTGGTGCACACCTTTAATCCCAGCACTTGGGAGGCGGAGGCAGGTAGATTTCTAAGTTCGAGGCCAGCCTGGTCTACAGAGTGAGTTCCAGGACAGCCAGAGCTACACAGAGAAACCCTGTCTCAAAAAAACAAAAAAAAAGAAAGAAAAAAAAACCCCAATGCAACAACAAACCCCCACACACGAACCCAGAAAACAGGATTAAACACCATCCATAAAGAAAAATACTAAAATGTAACCAATAAAACCATACACACACACACACACACACACACACACACACACACACAAAAACCTGTGGAGTCCATTATATGCTGATCTGATACTCCTGAAGATGACACCTGCCTTTGAGTGGTTGATATACCCAGTGTCACTCCATTAGAGAAAACTGATTGTCCATCTCCCAGCAGGTATAACTCACAGTTCAGTTGCTAACCTTTACAATAGTGGCTAAATTCTTTCTTTCCTTCTTTTCTCCCTCCCTCCCTCCCTTCCTTCTCTTTCTTTCTTTCTTTCTTTCTTTCTTCCTTCCTTCCTTCCTTCCTTCCTTCCTTCCTTCCTTTCTTCCTTTCTTTCTTTCTTCCTTCTTTAAAAAAAACCAACAAAATAAAATATAATAAAATAAAAACCCATCATATCAAAGTTGAATAAGCCAAACCAACTGAAAGAAAAGAGCCCAAGGGACAGGACAAGGATCATAGAGCCACTTTTTTGCAAGCTCAGGATGCCCATAAAAGCAGTCCTGTCATGTTATTACTACCTTTTCATAGATCAATTTTATTTGGTTTTACCCCAGATCTCTGGGCTAGCTAATCTCAGATTCTTGGTCACCCCAGCAATGCCAGATATAGGTTCTTTCTCCTGGAGAAGGACTTATATCAGATTAGTTATTGGTTGGCTATTCCTACAAGCTTTATGCATATCTTGCAGGTAGTACACTATTGTAGATAAAGGTTTGTGGCTGTCTTGGGGTTTATATTTCTTTTTTGAGAACATGAAGTTTAACTTCCAGTATCAAAGACACTAGACTGTAGTGGTGAAAATTCTATATGGGCACCAGCTTGACCTCTCCATGTTCAGTGAGTTGTTGTCAGTTTGGGAAGAATAACCTATAGTCCTGACAACAACCTAGGTTGCTTGGGGATTCTCATGGGCTTCTTTGGCCAACAGCTCAATTACATGTAACCAAATCCCAGTACTAGAAGCTTCATTTGGTGACAAGAATTGAGCAACTGGGACTCTCTCACACATTATTTGGTGATTTCATATGTTCATATATTTATAAATTTCTACTATATTAGGTTTCCAGGATAGCTCAAAGGTTAAGAACACTCTTACAGAGGACCAGGGTTTAGTGTCCAGCACCCATATTGGGTAACTCCAATTCCAGGGCATCCGACACCTTCTTAGGCACCTGTATGCACCTGGTGCACGTACATATTTTTTACACTACTATGGATTGAACCTCTCATATGCTAGGTAAACTGATCCAACACTGAGATATACCCCTAACTCTCTGAGTTAAGGTATTTTTGTGCAGCAAAGTACTGAATTAATATATCAATGTACTATACCTTAAAACTGGTAGCAGCAGATTTTATACATAAATTTTTGATTATACACATAATGGTGTAATATTTGTTTTTCTGTGTTTGGTTTATTTCATTTAGCATAATGTCCTCCAGGCTTATGCAGGTTGAAAAAAATGACAAAATCTATTTTTTTTAAAGCTGAATATTTTGTTGTGTCTGCATACATGCTCCATATGATGCATATTTTATATAATGCTCCAATAAATATGGCACTGAAGCTATCTCTTTAGCTTACTCATTATATTTATTTTGGATACATGGTTCAAAGTAAGATTGTTGCTCTTTTTTAATCATTTTTTCTGTTTTACTTTTTTAAGTTAAAACATCATTACATCATTTCCTTCCAACTCCTCCCATGCAACTTGCCTTGTTCTCTGTCAAATTCATGGTCTCTGTTCTTTATTTGTTAAAATATATATTCTTAAAAATGTAAAGAAAAACCTGCTCAATCTGTATACTGTTACTTTTATTTCAGGACTGGCTACTTGATATTGGATTATTAACAGAAGGAGAGGCTCCTTCTTTGGAGGAGGACTATTCCTTGGAGCTAAAGACTATTTCTGTTTTTATTGTAAAAATGAAATCTCTTATTTATTTATTTATTTATTTATTTATTCATTTATTCATTCACTTAAGTTCCACTTACTGCCTGTCCCACTCTCCCCTTCCCACTTTCCTTTTCCCCATTTCCCTCCCCTTCTCCTCTAATCAGGTGGGAGCCTCTGCATATCCCCCCACCCTGGCACATCAAGTCTCTGTGGGGTTAGACACATTCTCTCCCACTGAAGCCAGATATGGCATTCCAGCTTGAAGACTCTATCCCACGTACAGGCAAGGGCGTTTGACATAGCCCCTGGTCCAGTTGTTTGGGACTCACATGAAGACTAAGCTGCTACATATGTGCAGGGAGGCTTAGGTCCAAACAGTTTTTGCTCTTTGTTTGGTGGTTCAGTCTCTGAGAGGGCCAGGGTCCAAGTTAGTTGACTCTGTTGGTCTTCCTATGGAGTTGCCATCCTCTCCAGGCCTGCAATCTTTCCCCTTATTCTCCCATAGTAAGCCCCAAGCTTCATCTGCTGTTTCATTGTGGGTGTGAAGACTATTTCTTCAGCTGTCAGAAGGTCCTTAGTTGCCTGTAGCTTTTATCTAGGGTGCAAGGCAAGGAAGAGTTCCCTTTTCATGTTACCACGATCCATCCTTTTTCAAGTGTGGCATGCATACCTTGGAAGTAACTAACAGCTTCCTAATTGGACTTATGACCTGCTCAATAGGGGATAAATTATGCCTGGTGCTGAAAACCTAATCTGCTATGCAGGGCTTATGAAGTCATGGGGTTTTGAGGAGAACCACAACTGCCATTTTACTAAACCAGCATAGTTCTTAATTGCTTTGTAAATATTTATGCTTATTCCCATAGATAAGACTAGCTCTCAGATCTCATCAGGAAATGTTTCCTTGCAATAAACAGAAACAATTGCAGAAAACCACAGCCAATCAGAATTCAGAGAAGAAAATGTTGTGTGCCCAGTGCCCACTGACACATCTACAATACAACTGCCACACCGAAGGCTCAAGGTCATAGAAAAACAGGGAGCTAGGGATTGCAGGAAGAATGTAAGGAGCAGGAAGTATGCTGTGAGATGACATCTCCTAGATAATTTCAGTTTTAGATTTTTGAGTTTTCCATAATGATTGCGTGCATTAATACTCCTATTACAAACAGTGCGTGTATGTATAGGTTTTCTTTTCTGTACATCATTGTCAGCACTTACTCTTTTTTATAGGCTTGACAATGTATTATAGATTACCATTTAAAATTTCCTAATACTTTGTAATGGAGGGCATCTTTCATATGCCTACTGGTCACTTGATTGCTTTGCTTTAAGAAATGTTAACTCTAATTCTTGAGCATTTTTACATCATGTTCTTCAATTTTCACCATTAAATTCTACCTGTGGCTTCAAATATAAATTGAATAAGAATCATTTATTATACATGTGATTTGCAAGTATTCTCCCCCATTGTACAATGCCATTTAACTCTGTTGATTAATTTTTTTGTGCCGTGTAAAAGCCTTTTAGTTTTATGTAATCCCCAAACTGGAATATTGGCAACAAAATTAAGTAAATTGAAATAAAATTCTATTTAAAAATAAATCTCTGTGAGTTCAATTCTGATATAAGTGCCAAATCAGAACTGTCAACTAAATTGAAAACTGAGGGGAAAACCAGTATGTGAAGAATTCCAAATAATTTATAAAGATATTTCAGCTTGGAGATACTCCTTGTTCCATAAGCATTGGCTATACATCCTAATTCCTTGCACCAGGGTATATTATGAAAAGTGCTGGGGTACAATGTGTCCCGTTAAAAATATTGTAATTATGGTAGAATTTACTAAAGAAAGAGTTTGGGTTTAGTTCTCCCAATCTGATACCCAGCAGGCTTTTTATTTTCAGTTTCCACAGCTGGAACAACTAAATCCATCGTAAGTAAGTGCTACCTAGGTCCCAGCATTTCAGACTTATTCTGCTTTGTCATTCTGCCTGGTATACAAGTTAGTCTTTCAGACTGTACATCCTAAGTCCCTTTGTTTGTTAATTCCACACCAGTGCCACCTTGCACAGCATACTTCAGAACTTGGGTCTAGGCTGGGATGTCCAGCCCTCATTGACTTCTTTTGCCCTGACCTACAGAACCAAAGCTCCACAGAGCCATACAGTTTCTACCAGATTGTGTTATCTGAAGACACTCCCTGTCTTGCTCTAGTCTCAAACCCCTTTCTTCGACCTCCCACATGCCATTTGTTTCATTGCTGCCAGCAGATCATCCTTTGGAGACTTTTCCATTCCTTACAATTACAGTGGTGCCCCTGGAGCCATGAAACATGACAGTAACCATGTCGATTCCTTTCCCAGGAACCCTTTCTGTCTCTGAGGGGACTTCAATTCAATCCTAATGAATAACTCACTATTTAATTAATATAAGCCTAAATGAAGGTCCTGGTGTCTCCTTTCTGTTTCCATCTTTGAAATAGCTTGTAATTCTAGGGGTCTGTTCTTTGAGGTTTACACGCATAAATATTCTTTGAACAGAAGGCACCTTAAAGCAGCTAGCAATGGAGAAGGGCAATTTAAGAAACTGCTGCTAAAGCGCTGAAGCTAAAGCAGATTGATTTCAGTTTCCCACCTGCCCTCTACAGCTGACCACCAATATATCTGCCTGTCTAGGGATGCTTGAAGGGATTTAGCATTTTGCTTGGGTTTTGGTAGCAAGGGTTCTGAGATCATCGCCTTAATAGAAGGCACACACCCGGGGGAACAGCTACAAACTGCTTTAGCCAAGGAATTTCTCCAAACTGGTTTCTCAAAGAGACAGTAACCCCTGTGTAGCAATATTCCTTTTCAACAAAAAACTGCAAATGTTTCAAACAACTCTTGTTTAAACTATTAATTGAGGTCTTTTGAAAGACCTATACTAGCTAACAGTTTGTGCTGATCAAATCTGAGAGTCATTTAAAAGGCCACAGACCTTGATTCTATACTATATAAATTCAAAAGGAGTAGAGAGTCAAGCAAGGCTGATTGATCACCCTATGAAGTTCTTAGTAGAAGTGGAACTGGAAACACAGTGGCAAAATTAAGTCCAGTGACTTTCCTTCTGATCTTCCAGATTAGAGACAAACGGGAGTGATTTCGCTAAATTGCTGATTACCTAGTTTTATCCCTTTATTTTCTGCTCCCATGATCTGGAGGAATCATAGAGGCTCACTTTGCAATCTGTGTGTTAACCAGAGGTTCACTGGATTGACAGAAGACCTAGTTACAGGATGCCCATGGTTGGAGTCTGGGCAGGAGTAGGAATCTATGGGCCAAAGTTGAGTAATATGAAAGTGAGGGATATTAGCTGTCTCAGCATCAGTACACAAAGTTGACCTCCATACATCTAAGATAGAGAAAAAGAGTCATCAATTCTAGAAAGTGTTTTCAGGATTTAAATTCCCAACTATGGATGTTAGCGCTCAAAGTTTATACCTGTAAGCCATGAACTTCATGGAAAGAGCCTGGTTAGATGCACTATCAAAGTCACCTCTATCTGAATCATTGATGCCTTATTCACCTGTAAATTTGGGGCTCAGAGCATATTGTCCATATCTCTGCGCAAAAAGTGTAGATGCTTTATTACTCCCTTATGAAGGAAAGCCTTGACTGGGAGCAGCAAGCCAGGTATTTGGACCTGTACTTGCTATTATACCCCTGTTCTCTTGGTTCCGAGCTAAGAAGACCCTGTGTTTGTCCAGTGAACATAGACAGTCACTTAACAGAATCATTTTACTAAAAAGAAAGTGGGAGTGTGCTGCTTCTAGATTTCCTGTGCTGTCATCCTTCTGGTCCCAACTTCTCTTGGGATCACCAACCTTTCCAATTCTTCATGGCTCTTTCATGCAGAGGGGAGGTTCTGAGTTTCTCTTTAAAATGTTGATCATTTTAAAGAGAGTCTGAGTCAGCAGGGAGAGAGTTAATCCCACCATCAAAGCCTTTAAATATTCTTTTATATGGTTCCTGGAGGCCTGGTACTCACATCTCCTGCTGTTAATCAACAGTTTTATTATTGTCTCATTTGGCCAATATGCAAAGCACTCACTCCCTCTTCTCCAGACACACGTCACTGTCTCTACCCTAGGGCTTCTCAGGAAGCCAGGTCTCAGCTGTTGAATAATTTCATGACTTCCATGCTGCAGTGGCTGCTTGTAAAGGGCACGTTTTTCATTTTGGGGAAAAACAAGATGCAATTTAGGTAGACTATCACTAGGTGGAACCAGTTTGTTAGAACAATTTGAGTCCCTTCCCAGTGACTATGAGCTCTGGGTGGGTTGCTCTGTACTGGTGACACTTTCTTCTACAATCATAAATGAAAACTCTGAACTCCAGTTTTGAAGACGGAGTAGATAATTCGTTTGAATGCAATAGGCACCCCAGGAAGACTCTGTTACTTTTCCTTATTGATCTCCTTCTTTCTCTTTATCAGCTCAACCAGGATCTTAACAGTCAAAAGTCTTTTTTGATAAGTACATTTCATTCAGCCATTCAGTGTTGGTACTTCTTTGATGTCAGCCCCCAACCCCCACCACAGATACTTATCCCTCAATGGCTAGCAAAAAAAGAAGTGTAGATCTCAGCCACAGGCAGTCTATTCACCTTCCCTCCACTGTTGGAGCTAATTACAGGGAACAACTTCTTTGCCCACTAAGGAGGGGGTCTGGTGATGCTGAAAGTGTACAAGCTACCTCCTCCCTTCCTTACTTTGCCTCAAATCAGAAAATATACTTTCTTCCTTGACACCTAGTTTCACTCCTCTCATCAGCTCTCTGAACCTGCTGGGGGCTGCTGGCTTAATTTCCACAATAGCTGCATTTAATTAGTATCCCAGGGTAACTGACTTCCCTTAGCAACAGAGGTAACAATGGCTACAGCTCACAAATTACCTTAGCTACAGTTTTCTTCCACTGATAAAAACATGTTTAATACTCAATCACAGGTTTTTGAACAAAAAAAAAATTAATCTGATGTCCACTCATCAATAAATATTTATTAAATTCCTACTGTGTACAAGTCACAGAACTGGCCACCAGGTATACAGTGCAATTCACTATGGCCATTTCTCAAACAGAAATTGTAACGGAAAGATATGAAATCAAATAACTCTCCTACAAGATAATATTAAAAGGTTTGATTTGAAAACCCAGAAGGTGTCTGTGCCTAACAAAGGTCTTTGGGAATGTGTTAGTTGGCATGCAATTAGAAAGCCCAACTGTGGAGACTGACTGACTATAATTTAAACCCTAACATTGCCCCTGCTGTATGATCTCTAGTATGTTTTATATTTAAAAAAAAATATTTTATTTTCAACAATTTCTTCCAAGTGTATTTTGTCAATTTTATGCATATGTATTTTATTTTCATCATATTCACCTCCTTTGCTGCCTTTGATCTCTTACCTTATTTTTCTTCCAAATTGCTTTTCCTTCTATTTTCTGCCTCCTCCTCCTGCTGCTGCTGCTGCTGCTGCTGCTGCTGCTGCTGCTGATGATGATGATGATGATGATGATGGTGGTGGTGGTAGTGGTGGTGGTGGTGGTGGTGTTTCTGGTTGTGGTGGTGATGGTGGTGGTGGTAGTGTTTGCATGTGCACATGTGTGTGTGTGTGTGTGTGCGTGTGTGTGTGTTGTATATCTGAGTTCAATTAGGATTACTTACGTGGCCATGTGTAAGGGCTTATTTACTTGAACATGGCCATGGTATCACTGGCTACATCCCTGAAGAAAATATGACCCCCAAAACCCACTAACTGTTAATAGCTCATCAGGAAAAGATGGGGCTCATGAATCCCAAGAATCCCATGAGTGACAAAAAGTTGCTGGACCCAATATCAGGCAAGGTCTGTGCCAGTAACAACAGTTGCTGGCTGTGAGCTCATAAGTGTGTCAACCATGTCACATCAGAAGTTAGCTTGCCAATGCACTTTTGCCCATCTTCCATTCTTTCTTCTTCTGCTTCTGTGAGGCTCCATGGACCTTAATGTAGGTGACATAAATATCCTGTTTAAGGCTGCACACTCAACAGTCAATTATCCTCAACACTTTAAACAATCATGAGACTATGCATTAACATGCACCTGTTGGAAAACAAGGCTTCTTTGATCAAGGCTGGGAGCACTGCTCTTCTATTGGTTATATGGCACTTAGAAGGCAGCTTCATGGCTACAATACAAAATAGCAAAACAACAGTACTACCTCTCCCCATCGTCTATGGTTTCCCAAGCCATAAGCTTTTGAGCAAGCATAGAGTACCAGGCATGAATGATCCCTTGTGGAGTTGGCTTTTAATCCAATCAGAAAGCCACTGGTTATTCCTATAACACTGAACATTGGGCACATCTTGACTGGTAGTTTACTCATGGAATGCACAGAATCCAACCAGGTAGGACTACTGATTCATTTTTTTCTCCCAGCAGCCCAAATAACATCTATGAAACATAGTAAGCAGGACAGAATCCTGTGATTTATTTCCAGTTTGATTTAGTTATGCCTTCCAACATAACCATGAGCTGTCTTTACCAATAGGGTCGTACCATCTAGTTCTAGTACAAAATCAAGAGCAATGGCAATAGCTTGTATTGGAGCTTCAGGGCTCTCCTTAACAAACTGTTCCTATGAAAGTTTCCCACCGCTGGAACTGGGAGTTTTGTTTTAAAATGTCTAGCTTCTATCCAACCATATAGTGTACTGTTCATCATTATCCACTTATTAGTCAATGTACATCTCAGCTGGTTTTATTTCCTAGCTATTATGAACACAGGAGCAGTAAACACAGAAGTTCAGTTTAGGTATCTTTGCTGTAGGATATAGAGTCCTTTGGGTATATAGCCAGAATTGATGTGGCTGTACATTTGATGTTTCTAGTTTTAGGCTTTTTGAGAAATCTTCACCCTGATTTTCACACTGACTGTACAACTTTACAGGTAGCTGTAAACTACCTGTAAACAGGGTCCCTTTTTCCACAAGGTTAGTAAGCATCTGTTGTCATGTATTATTCTCTGGGCAATAGCCATTCTAACTGGAATAAAGATGGAATCTAAAAGTAGATTTACTTTACTTTGCAGTATATATTATATATATATATATATATTCACATATTCATACACACACACATCTAAAATTGTCTATGTGTGGAAATGAAAGGACAACTTGTGAAAGTAGCTCTTTCCTCCCACCAAGTGGGTTCCAGAGACCAAGCCCACATTGTTAGGCTTGGTGACAGGAGCCTTTACTCGCTGAGCCTTATCACTGTCCCAACAATTTTTACACATTTGCATTTCTTTTTCTGAAAACCTTGTGTTCTCACATCCCTTCTTTTTGACTGTGTTGTTTCTTCTTACTTAGTCATTTTAGTTCTTTGTATATTCTGGATATTAACCATCTGCCATATATATAGCTGGAAAACATTTTTCTTCAAGCATGTTTTTCTTAAACTTCAGGAGATTCCATTTCTTTTCTCACAAATGGGGGAGATCAAAGCCTATATCAAAAGACTTTTGAGAATTAGAAATTTCATAAAGTACCTAGCATATACCCTAGGAAACAATCTCTCATTTCATCATTGGTAACTTGTGCCTCAAAATACAGAAGGTTTTAGCAGGAGAGTGGAGAAAGAGTGAAACTTGTATCTGGAATAAGCTGGGACGAGAAGACATAGGAATGGTTAGTGGAAGAAGAATGAACAGATGTCAAAGAGAAGGGAGTGAAATGTTGGGTGTGCTTCTATCCTGAAGTTTTCATTGAAAATATCTGAGCTGTGGAGATCTTTGCAGAAGGGGGGGAGAGACTGGAAGAGTCAGAGGAACAGGGAGCTTGCTGTGAGACTTCGTTTCCTAGGAATGTCAGAAGTTATACCATAAAGTCTAGCTAAAGACTTTATGCCTAAACATAAAGCCTGCCTAAACATGACCTAAACAAGGATCACAACAATGGACATGAAGAAATGGACTGGGCATGAAGGGGAACCCAAGAGGACCCAGCACTATACAAAGAACCACACAACTAAGGAATACTGAGAGTTGGGAGAACAGTCTTCCCCAAGGAAGAGCATACCAAATGGTTATCTAATGTCAAATGATCTACCCTGAAAACATACATATAAGTCACATTATTCAGACTGAGCAGGTTATATATATTAATTATATATATAATATGTTATATTATATATATAATTCCCATATTATATATTAGGAATATGTAAGGGTATACATGAGGAGGAAAATGGGAAGGAGGAATTGATATAATCCATTAAAATTTCAAAAGTTGAAAAATAATGAGAAATGTCTGAGCTAAAAGAGATTTTTGGAAATGATATGATAACTCACGTTTTTATTTGATTGATTATATGATTTCTTCTCACTGTTCTTAATTTCTCTAAGATAATTTTCAATCATGAGGTTTCATTTTAATCCTCATATCCACATTATTTATGGTTTTCAATCTCATCATATGCCTTTTCATGATAGGTTTTATATTCATCTAGCCACTGATATTTGGACAAGCATATCTTTATCAGAATATCTACCACAATGAGTGTGTGTGTGTGTGTGTTTGTGTGTGTGTGTGTGAGAGAGAGAGAGAGAGAGAGAGACAGAGACAGAGAGACAGAGAAAGAGACAGAGAGAGACATACAGAGAGACAGAGAGACAGAGAGAGGGAGAAGGAAAAGAGGGAAGAGGGAGAGAAGTGGGTGCTTGTATGGGTCTGAGCAATTGAAGCTGCCTAAAGAAAAAAATAGCTGGCTAGAGAAAAATGGTTGAAGAAGATGCATTGAAGGAATAGTTTGTTATGCTCTCCCCAAAAGTCCCCTCAAAAATTTTATGTTTGCATGCTTACCTAATGTCGCACTCTCCAGAACTCTCAACCAAGAAGGATAGCTCATTGCTCTTGCTCATCCCATTATTAATATAAGGGACAGATACATCATAATCTCAGTGCCTTTATGGGCACTACTTGTCTGTTCATAGAACAACAAGGGTCGTTGTTTTCTACTCATTTCAGTTTTCTACTCATTTCAGGCTTGGAGATTTGTTGAGACTTTCTCTATCCCTTCACTTCAGTTCTACAGATGAGGAAACAGAGGCCAGGTAATTTGAAACATTTTGTTCCAGACTGCGACCATAACTCCACCTTTCTAATTCCTTCCCAGCATACATAGAACAAAGGGATCTATGGGACTTTCTAACTCCTATGTCTAGGAAATCATCTCTGATTCCTCTTCCTGGGGTAGCTCTTTGATACTGCACATTGTTAGCAACAGCTACACTGTTCCTACAGATCAGCAAGCTTTCCAAAATGCCTGAAGGCAGGAACAGAACTTGGGCTCTTTTCCCATATCTAATCATTCTACAAAATATAACAAATCCTTGAAATTTTTCCAATGAGGAAAAAAAAGGCTGAAAATACCCATCTGTGAGGCAATGTGGCCAAGAATAAGCTTATTTCTAAGGGCGCACCAAAGAAGAGCCCTGAGATTCAAACCTTGCTTTCCAGGTCTAATTTGGTACTTTTGCCCCATGGGGTGTTAGGAAGAGGCTTTTATAGTTTTATTCTTTCTAATAAATAAATTGTTATTGCAAATCAATAAATTTCCACAATGACCCTCATATATTTCAGGTTCCTAAATTTCTTGCCATGTGCACTAATATTGGATAAAAAATTATATATCTCCTAGTTTCTCATATTTACCTAAATTAAAAAATACATCAGAATTTGAAGAAAATTCAAAAAAAAGAACAACAAAAAAAGCCGGGCAGTGGTGGCGCACACCTTTAATCCCAGCACTCGGGAGGCAGAGGCAGGAAGATTTCTAAGTTCGATGCCAGCCTGGTCTACAGAGTGAGTTCCAGGACAGCCAGGGCTATACAGAGAAACCCTGTCTCAGAAAACAAACAAAAGAAGAAGAAGAAGAAGAAGAAGAAGAAGAAGAAGAAGAAGAAGAAGAAGAAGAAGAAGAAGAAGAAAAAGAGAATTCAAATGTCAAACCAAATTCCACCCTCTACTGGAGGGGTTATAGGGATAGAGGAGATCCTAGTAGTATAATTTTTCTAAGTGGACATCATCTCAAACTGCCTTCTAATTTATCTTTTGATCCATATGTTAATATAGATCTCAGCCCTCATTGTAAAAATTATTTTTGCAGTGTATGGCAGTTAATAAATCAGGTCAAAGTGCAGACAATAAATGGCTGTGGAGTTCTCAGCCTTAAATTGACCTTCACCACTCCAGGTTTCAGGGGGCATCTTAGAAGTTTGTAAGAACCAGAGGTTGGTGATGAATGTTGAAAGTCAGTGTCTCCTTGGTGTGCAGGACTCATGGAATAAGAGGCTGAGGTTACCTGCACAACATCTAGCCACTCACCACTCCAGCATGGTTGGGTCAGGAAATATAATGCTCCACTCCTAGGTGAGGAGCAGATGGTGGCTACTGGGATAGTAAACGTCATTTCGAAGTGTAGTTCCCAGTATGTTACCATGGATGGCCCTATACATGCGCATATGAGTAGCACTAATTGAAGTCAATGAGTTAAAAATAAAAAAAACATGATGTCAGGAGTGGAACGTAGAGGGGAGCAGATAGTCTTGAAGGGGTTGGAGGAACTGAATGGGGAGTTGGTTATGATCATTATATACATCTACAAAATCCTCAAAGAATAAATTAAAATTTAAAATATTCTATTACTTCACTAAAAAAGTGTAAATGGAAACAATTTTGTAAATATACATATCTTAAATATCTACCTAGCTCTGAATCAGTTGACATCAGTGAATTATCTATAACTTTACCTGTATATAACAATTCTATAAAGATTGGATTATTCTGTCCATTTTATACATGAAGAAAATAGATGTCAAAGACATTGATCACACATTTATAGCACAAAACAATTCAGAGACAGATATGATACGTTTATACAGGTTTATAACTCCATAGCCAATGCTTTTCTTAAGAAACCTAACTAGCAAGCATAGGGGATTGTTCTAAACATTAAGTTTGGTTGAAGAACTGGGGAATAAAATGTTTATGATTTGTAAATTATCTTAATTTCTGATACAAGTAACATGGTCCCTTAAAAATGATTTAATAAATCATCATGTATTCTAAAACCTATGATTTAAAGTGATTAATAATAGCATGTCTTTACCAATTCCAAAAATAAAATAAGTTTGTGAATTTTATAATAATTTATACTTGAAATGCTGATCTTGAAAAAATCTGTACATCAGAAGTTTTCATGGTATGAGACAAATATAATAGAATCTTAAATTTTAATTTTCATTAAATTGATATGTATTTTAAACTAGATTTTAAAAGCCTCAAGCTTTCATATCCACTGAGCCTCTTGCATTTATTCAAGAGGTTTTATTTTTTAAGCCAAGGCTGGGAAGACAAAACAAGCTCATTTAATTCACACCCCGGAACTGTAATTTTTCTGCTGGAGCCAAAGTCTAAGTGCCTGTATTAACAGCTTTCCATCAACCAAAATGTGTTAATTCGTCAATCCACACAACTTTCTTCTGTACTTTTAAGATGCCTCTCAGTTTCCTTTCCCTGTAAAATGGAAGACACTCACCAAAACATAAATTACAGGCAAAAAAGCAGTCTCTAAATAAATACCACTCAAAACATTTATTAGGAAATATTTCTTTTGAAAGTTCATTATCTGTGAGATATTTAAATCTAATTAGACCTCCTGTATTTTTTATAGCTAATTCTAGCAAAATTACTCTTGTGTTGTTACAAGTATTGCAGGAGTTTCATTTCTAAATGGAGCCATTTCCAAATTTGTTATTTCTATCTTTTTATGGGGTATGTGTTTATGTATGTGTGCGTGACTCTCATATGGAAATTCTGGTGCATGCTTTTACTCTCGAGGCAACATCTGTCAATCACTTAGATTAATGAAGTGTTGTATAACTACAACGACGTGAAGAGGGGATAGGGAAGGGAGAGAGGGAGGAAGGGAGGGGGGAGATGAGAATGGGGGCTTACACAAAGCCAGCTCAAATAACTGATTTTATTTTATATCTGAGATTACAAGGTAATTACATTTCTCCCCTCCTGCTCCTCCCTCCAAACCCTCCCATACACCTTACCTTGCTCGCCTTCAAATTCATGATCTCTTTCTCACTAATTGTTTTTGTATGCATATGTGTGTGTGTGTGTGTGTGTGTGTGTGTGTGTGTGTATATATATATATATATATATATATATATATATTCCTAAATATATAATCTGTTCAGCCCACATAACGTTGCTTGTAGCTATGTTTTCAGGGCTGAGCATTTGGCAGTAATCGATTGCTGTGCTTTTCTCTTTCACCCCCAGCACTCCTTCTTATATGTAGTTCTTCGTATAGAGTTGAGGCTTTTCTCTGTCCATTTTGGCATCTCCCTCGGTGTCAACCTTGTTCAGCTCACATTTATTCAGTCATGTTGGTGAGACTTTATGAATGTGGTATCTGACATTTCTAGGAGACACAGTCTCACAGCAAATTCCCTGATCTTCTGGGTCTTGCAGTCTTTCTGCCCCCTCTTCAGCAGTGATCCAGAGCTTTTGGTGCAGGAGTCGTGCTGTAGACATATCCATTGGTACTGGACTCCACAACTCTGTATTTTGGTTGGTTGTGGATTTGTTTGATGGTCTCCACCTGTTACAGAGAGAAATTTCGTTGATGTAGTGACAACTGACCTTATCTATGGGTATAAAAATATGTATAGCTTGTTGTTAGGCATTAGGTGGGTTTAGTAAAATGATGGTTGTAGATTCTCTTCCAAGATTCATGACTTCACTAGGACCACATAGTTAGGTTTCCAATACTGTACATAGTTTCCCTCAGGTCAAAAATTTTAATGAGAAAAAAATAAACGGTGGAAAATGGAGAAAATGTTTGAAGAAAATTTCATATGTACAAAGGAACTATAAATCACTGTAATGATTAAACACTGGTCCTGGCACATGAACTGATAAATTAGGTTAATAAATTCGGTTGATAGAGTAGAGATTATTGATAAATTAGGTTCAGTAGAGACTATTCAATGTCCTACTCAAATGAAATGGAGAACAGTGTTATAACGACACTAGAACTGGGCAGGAGAGATGGCTCAGTTGTTAAAAGCACTTGTTCTTTCAGAAGACCCTCCTTTGATTCCCCACAACCAGATGGTGGCTCAGAACCATCCATAGCTTCAGTTCCAGAGGATTCAACATCATTTGCTGACTCCTTAGACAACAGGTACATGTGCTGCGATACACTAGTTGATGCACATAAAATGAAATAAATGTATTAAAATTCACATAATCAGGAAGGAAAATGGGCTTTTCTAGAGAGCCATAGTCCAGAAAACTAAAAGGGATAAGCTGATAAATTTAACTGTACATATTTTTTCACAAAAATATAATAGACACAGAAGCTAATTTTAAAAATATCTTCATTGTATCTGGTGAATAACAGTCTAATATAATCAATAATTTGTTCCAAATAATAGTGGAATAAGTTGATATGGTGGTATCTCTTACAAATAAACTGCAGAATGAATACATGCAAATAGAGAAAATATAAGAAAACACATGTATATATATTTCCACCTGCAAATAGTTAATCAACATACAAAAGTACTGTTTTATATTACAAATGATGAAAGCAGTTTAAGTTAAAACAATCATGAAATATCCTTTGCCTTCATCTTATCAGACAAGAGGAGGCAAAGAGAGAATAAGAACTAGTAGAAATGGGCATTTCATACCTTGGAGGTGGGATTATTCAATCTCTTCACAGAACACAATTCTGTAATATCTAACAATATGAAAAAAGTATTTAAAATTTACACTTAGTAATTTTCTTAATAGTATGCAAGTGTATATGAGTGCAAGGGTGTTCCTTACAGTGCTGCTTGCATGAATGAAATATGGGATGAGGCTAAATGGGCCTCATAAGGGGATAAGTTAAATTTGTGAGCCTATATTTCTATATTGAAATAATAGCCAATATGGGTAATAAAAATGAACTAAATGTGCTGCAATGAAACTATTTACAATTTTAATTCTTTAGGGTTCAAACCAGTACCTGTGGTACACAATGCTGTGTACAATGCACTCTTGTTTTTGATGACAAAGACCATACACACATATTTCCATGTGAAGAGGAAGTTCGGCTTACATTGCACTTATTTGTGCCCTGGAAGTTTTGTGTGAACTGCATGTATTAATTTTTCAATAAACAAACCTAATCTAGGAAATCTAATTCTTTTGAATTTATATTTGCTTATCTCATCTTTCATTTCTTCTCTCGTTCTTATCTCAAGGTCTCCTAGCTAGTTATCATTGTTTTCAGAGTGGAGCCTGCAGGGAACTGATGATAACCTGTGACTTGCCTTCTTTCATAACACAGCCCAGCAATCAGCCATTCAATTTCCTTGTACCTAAAAGGCCCTCACTTGACGGTACCATCCAAGTATGTAGCATCTCTTAAATCACAAAACCTCAGGAGGAAGAATGAGCCCCTTCAGCCCTGAAGTTTAAGGCAGTTTGTATTGCTTTCACAGTAGCCAACTATTGGCCACACCCACAGTTTGGGGGTTCTTTTCTAACTCTCCAGCAGATGCCGCTCTCCTCAGTACTTTCCCCAGTGCTTGGGGCAATACTCACTCTCACTTAGGTGCTGCTCAAGTGAAGCTCAAGTCAAGCCTCACTTTAGGCTTGTGAGTTTCATTATTACTTTATCCCTAGGCAGACTCACTTTCTGACATTGCTCTTTACTTTCATAAGAAGCTATTTTGCATCCCAGATAACGTGCTAACATAGCATTTTCAATACATTTATTTTTTAGTTTCCATTTTAATTGTTTATCATGTACAACATGTTTCTCTCTCTCTCTCTCTCTCTCTCTCTCTCTCTCTATATATATATATATATATATTCATTGCAGCAAACACACACACACATACACACAAATATAAATGTGTGTATGTATATATACATTGCAGATTGCTTCAGTGTAGCTAATTAATGGTTCTTTTACCAACTCATTTTTTGTGATGAAAGGTTATAATGCCGATATTTTTTACATTTCTCAAAAATATAACATATTATCACTAACTACAGTCACCTTGCTGTATGATAGAAACTCATAAATGTATTCGTCATGACTATAATTATGTATCTTTAATGACATATATCTATCTCTCCATGTATCTAATCATCAGCCTTTGGTAAATACTATAATATCTTCAATTATGGTATCAAGTTTCCCAATTCTACATATAAGTGAGATCACGTGGTATTTGTCTGTCTATGACTGCCCTATTTCACCTAACATAATGCAACAGACATTTTCTCATGCCATCACAGATGTATGCTTAATTTTCCAATGATTGAAAAACATTCTATTCCATTATGTAAAAATACCATTTATCTTTTTAGGACCATTAGGTGAATCATTAGATTGAATTCATAATTTGGATGTTACCAAATGTTAATAGTGCCATGATGAATATGGTAGTGAAGATCATCTCTTAACATAATTGGTTTACACTACACCACACAGAGAGAGAGAGAGAGAGAGAGAGAGAGAGAGAGAGAGAGAGAGAGAGGCAGATAAAGACAGAAACAAACAGAGAAAGAGGGAGAGAGAAGGACAGAGAGATACAGAGACAGGGACAAAGACAGGCAGAGAGACAGAGAGGGAAAATAGTGATGGGGCTGTTAGATCATATAGTAATCACACATTTAATTTTTAAAGGAGCTTGCAAACTATAATCATCCTACTAGTTTAGAGTTTCATCATTAATGTATGGAAAGTTTGTTTTCTACACAATTTTAGTAGTACTTTACCTTCTGTGCTTTTGAAAATAGCTACTCCAATAAGTTTGAAACAATATATCATTGATTATATCATTGTAGTTTAGGTTTTCATTTGCTTGATAATTAACGATGTCAAACACTTGTCATACATCTGTTGCCTAGTTGGATGTCTTCTTTTGAGAAGTTTTTATGCACAACTTTTGCACATATTATAGAGATTTTCACTGAGTTGTTTATATTTTTATATTGAACCAATGTCAGATTTGTCTTTTGCAAATATTTTTTCTTTTCTTTTTATAATTAGATATTTTCTTAATTTATATTTCAAATGTTATCCCCTTTCCTGGTTTCCCTTCCAAACCCCCCGCCATCCAATCCTTCTCTCTCTGCTTCTATGAGTTTCCCCCCACCCACCCACCCACTCTTGCCTCCCTGCCCTGGCATTCCCCTACACTGGGGCATCAAGCCTTCACAGGACCAAGAGCCTCTCCTCCCATGGATGTCCTCCAAGGCCATCCTCTGCTACATATGTGACTGGAGATATGGGTTCCTCTGTATATGGAATGGATCCTCAAGTGGAGCATTCTCTGGATGGTCTTTCCTTCAGACTCTGCTCCACACTTTGTCTCCATATTTGCTCCCATGAGTATTTTGTTCCTCTTTATAAGAAGGACTAAAGCACTCACACTTTGGTCTTCCTTCTTCTTGAGCTTCTTGTGGTCTGTGAATTGTATCTTGGGTATTTGGAGCTTTGGGGCTAATATCCACTTCTCAGTGAGTGCATACCATGTTTGTTCTTTTGTGACTGGGTTACCTCACTCAGGATGATATTTCCTAGTTCCATCTGCTTGCCTAAGAATTTCGTGAATTCGTTGTTTTTAATAGCTGAGTAGTATTCCATTGTGTAAATGTACCACATTTTTTGTATGTATTCTTCTGTTGAGGGACATCTGGGTTGTTTCCAGCTTCTGGCTATTATAAATAAGGCTGCTATGAACATAGTGGAGCATATGTCCTTGTTATATATTGGAGACTCTTTTGGGTATATACCCAGGCATGGTATAGCTGGGTCCTCAGGTAATACTATGTCCACTTTCCTGATTTCCAGAGTAGTTGTACCAGCTTGCTTCCAGGTGCAAATGGAGACCAGAAGGATCCTGTCACAAATATTTTTCTAATTCTACAGATTCTTTCTGCATATTTCATGCAGTTTATACAAAAGCAATAATGAAAATCTGTATAGAAGTTTATGTAGAACAATAAAGAATCCTCAAATAGCCAACACAATCTTAAGCAAAGAGAACAGAGCTAGTACTGTCACAATGTGTAACATTAGAATAGATTTCAAAGATAAAATAACAAAACAACACTGTACTTTTGGTATAAATGGAGCCATGCAGAACAATGGAATGAAACAGAGAACCCAGAAATAAATCTGTGCATTTCCAACTATCTGTTTGTTTGTTTTGACGCAGATGCCAAGGATGTATAATGAGGAACTGACTTCTATAAAATTGTGTTATAAAAATCAGAAATCTACATGAAGACCTTTATATTTTACTATACCAAGAAATGATCTCAAATAGGGTTAAATATGGAACTGAGAGACAATAAAACCACTTGTCTTAGAGGAAAACGTGGGACATGCTTCATGATATTGGTTTAGGGAAAAAAATTTGCATTAAATTCATTCTTAGTGTTTTACAGTATACGAAAGGACTGGCTGCTCATGTCTAAATTATATTGATGTTTGATTCAAATAAAAAGGGGCTCATTTTACATAACTCTGGTGGATTTCTTGGTAAGGTATTTAAAATTCTAAGGCTAAATTTCTTTACCTTAACAATAGATAATAATACCAACAATATAAGGCTTTTAACTGAGAAGTGACCTATACCTTACATGCTATTAGCCTAGGATCACCTCACTATCATGATCACCTCATGGCTCTAATCTTACACAGAAAGAGTACAGCAATGATGACAGTAAGATCTAGAATAAAATGCAGTGCACGTGCTATGTAGATTTTGTTCTTTTTCTTGTCATTTGGTTTTCTTGCCTTAGTTAACCTTCTCCCTTATTTGAAGACCTGCTTGTGCTCTGAGGACCACTTATATACGTTGTGATAATGGGCTACTCAGTGAAGTTTCTAGAGCCTTGTTTTGTCCATCACTCGCGGGGTTGTTAGGAGGTTTCGATGGGATCATGTGCATGACTGTGTGGAGTGTAAAGGTGTAAAGCGCCATAGCAAGTTGAGGTGATCTTATTATATGGTCATGTAGAGTGAGATTTTAAAGAGAACAAAAGCCCCTGGAGCCCCAATGATTTATTTTTGCAGCTCAGATTGATATGTCATTTTTAGTTGGTTCACAAGCCATACTTCCAGCTGTCATCCATCAGCACTTTGGCCACAGCCTGTTCTTGGCTGCGTGTCTAGCTAGAATTAGTTATCCCTTCTAACACAGCCTGGTTTTCTCTAGACAAAACCCCTTCTCAAGGACGTAAAGTCTCCCACTGAATTTTCTCCTGATAAACTCTTTTTCTTGAATCTCCTTCATTCTTTTTTGTCCATTTTTTCTGTCTCAGAGATGCTGAAATATGCATAAAATTCATTCATTCATAAACTCTGTAAATGTATTGGACACTGACTCTATACCAGTTCAAATGGCTAAATCTGTAGTATATGAAGCAGTAAATAATCCATCTCTAGCCCTTAAAACCTGTATAGTTAAGTAGTAGAGAGGCATGCAAACTGGTGGATATATTTAAAGTGAAAAGTGTAATAATAAAAGTGTTTACAAGCTACAGTGAAAACAGATTCAGGAACAGACTTTCTACAGGACATGTTAAAGTTTTAAATAATGATCCCTGTTACAACAGACAAGAAAGGCAAGAATATTTCTTGAAGGGGATGGAAGTTATCAAAATATGTGCCATGAAGCAAAACAGTATTTAGGGATTATATTGCAGCAGGATGATTATTCAAAAATGAAGTGCAGGCTAGATCTCCAAATTCATCAAATCCATACTAAGGAACCCAGACAGAAAAGTCCAAAAAGGTATGAGTATTTTAAAAGTGGCAGTGATAACAACGGTTATCAGACGGTACCAGGAACCAGAAATAACTGGGAATCTTCAAAAATACTGTGTTTGAGGCATATGATTCTTACAGAAATGGTTTACATAAAAAATATTTTAACACTTTAAAGGCTGTTCTCTGGTATTTCTAGGGCATATCCAGGGATAAGACAAGAATGCAATATTTCTAAAAGATCATTTGAATGATAGTATGGATGGTCCCCTGGACTTCCTGGAAGGGCAAGACCAGAGTTGAACAGCCAAAGAGAAATTGAGTCATTGAAATAGCCCAGGTGAGATAAGACCCAAAATGTGTTTAAAATAATAAACTGTCCCATCTCCTAAGAATATTATTAGGTACATTAAAACAGAAACTGCATTTGACAAATTTTCAGTATTGTGCATCTAGCCATGGCAGGTACTTACTAAGTACTTTTTATTAGATTGGAACTACTAAACATTAGTTATTTAGCTCTAATGTGTTTATTTTTCTGATACTTTTGCTCCACTAAGGTAGTTATTGCTAAGCACGTTTTCACTTGTCATTTCCTGGACTCATACTGCTGAATCTAAGAGATGTAGTATACTTTTAATGATAAATATCTCCAGCAAGTAGAATTTGAAGCAAAGTATAAGTATAACATATACATGTATGTATGTATGTATGTATGTATGTGTGCATGTACATATTATGAAAGATATCAAATCTCATATGTTATAAATAATAAATATTAATACAGAGTGACTCTATATGAATATAGAATTTTTTAAGAGATCATTTGAATGATACTAAGGATGGTGACAGTTGTATTATATTCTTGCATAGATGTAAAATTTTCCCAGAACCAAAAGGACATGCATGGTATGTACTCATCTATAAATGAATATTAACCATAAAATACAGGATACACATGCTACACTCCACAGACACAAAGAAGCTAAACAAGAAGGAAGGCTGAAGCGAGGATGCTTGAATCTAACTTAGAAGAGGGAATAAAATAATCATAGGAGGCAGATGGAGGGAGGGAAATGGGTACAATATGGGATGGGAGGGGAATGGGAAGTTCAGGAACAGGTGTGGAAAGGGACAGAAGAGATGGTCAGATGGCCAGATGGCCATGAGAATGAATTGAAATCTGTAACTGACAGAGGTAGGGAGATATGGGGCATCTCCAGGACATGACAGAAACCTGGGATAGGGGAGGCATCCAAGAATCAATGGGCATGTCCTTAGCTGGGACTCACAGCATTGGGAATATGGAACATGAAGTAGCCACATCTTGTAGCCAGGCAGAAACATTGCTGGAGCACCAACCCACCCATAAAATTCTCAACCCAAAATTTATTCTGACTTCAAGAAATGCAGGGACAGGGGATGGAGCAGAGACTGAACGAATGGCCAACCAATAACCAGCCCAACTCGAGATCCATCCCATGGGCAAGCACTAATCCCTGACACTATTAATGATACTCTGTAATGCTTGCAGACAGCAGCTGACTGAAACAGATGCAGAAACCTACAGCCAAACAGTATGTGGTTCTTGGGGACTCTAATGGAAGAGTTGGGGGAAGGATTATGGCCCAGAAGGAGATAAGAACTCCACAGAAAGACCAACTAATCTTGAGCTCTCGGAGACTGAACCACCAACTAAAGAGCACACACAGGCTGGAACTAGCCACCCTTCCCCTGCCCACATATACTAGATGTACAGCTTGATCTTCATGTGAGTTCTGAACAACTGGAGTGGGAGCTATCTCAAAAGCTATTGCCTGTCTGTGGAATGTGTTCCTCTATCTGGGCAGCCTTGTCTGGCCTCAGTGAGAGAGGATGTGCCTAGCTTTGCAGAGACTTGGTGTGCCAGGGTAGAAGGATATCCACAGGGGTCTCCACCAACTCAGAGGAGAAGGGAATGGGGATATGGGTGCATGGAGGTGGAAAATTGGGGGAATGGGTGACAGGGCCAGTGAACAGGATGTAAAGTGAATTAAATAAATAAATAAATAAATAAATAAATAAATAAATATTTTTTATACAAAATGTTTCCAATATCACTCAGTTATATACATTGAAATGGCTAAAATTATAAATGTCAAGTTATATTTTCCCATGACAAATAATTAGGGGGAAATGTACAGATTATATGGATGATGACACAGGCTAATGATTAATGCAGTAGATGACTTAAGCTGTGAGTGAAAGACATGCATGAGAATGGAGGTATATAACAGAACTGTGATTTCAAAAAATATCAACATGTTGGAAAGTTAGATGTTAATTACCAGTTACATCATTCTGCTTTGAGAGTCAGAGCACCAACTGCACACAGAGGATCACTTGTTATGACAGCAGTTGGTGTGAAGATGACCTGAACTTTTTCAGTTGCTCATGTCTTGATGTGAGACTAGGGCATGACACAGTTGTTACCAGGAGCAAAATGTGAATGTCCTAGAGAGTCAAGGTTTGAATCTAACAAATATTCGTACATATCAAGCTATACCTGAAGTACTGTGCTCTTGAGAAGAAAGTACACAAGAGACATGACAAAAGAAAGGAGGTGAAGATAGCTATTTTGTCTGAGAAATGAATTGAAGAATTTGCTACTAATCAGTGCTTTACATAAGAAGGCTGGCCTAGAAGGGATGAATCTGGAGGGTGGATAAGTATTCTGTGCCAAATATGTAGAAACTATGAAGTTAAGAGGTTGAAACTGAGCAAGTCATAGTATTCTCAAGATCGAGACCCAAAGGGTTAACACTGCAAGGTTCCCAAAAGCCTGGGCAGCAGCTGCGAAGCTGACCCACTGCAGCTGCTGCTCAGAGTTTGGCCCCACAGCTCTCTGCCACTGTCTGCCAAAACTTGGAGAGGGACTTGAGAAGCTAGCAAAGGTATAAAGGGCATGTGTGCCCTTCCTTCACAACCCAAAGGGCAAGGTTGCACCTGTTATTAAACCCAGTTCACAGATGAAGAAACTAAGTCTCCAAACTGACTAAATGTCACATTGCTAAAGGGTGGAAGAAATGAATCTCACCCATTCTTCTATGTAAGGTTTACTAAGATAAACTTTGGTCAAGAACTTGAGCTAAAAGATTGTAAATATGTAGTCCTGGCCCTCTTGATGCTTATCAATATCTTCAAACAATAAAATAAACGTAAAAATACATAGTTTTGCATCATGTTGTTGTTGGAGAACTGTTGCTTAAGCAGAGTTAAAGGCTAGGACACATGAAGAGAAGGATGGGGAAAATATCTGGAAAATTGATTTGGACACATATTGTGATGGCCTGTAAATGCTATGCCAAATGTGGTGAGCTTTGTACTCTGGAGAGCAAGGAGTTATAAATCAGAGGAGCTGCATGGTTAAGTCAACTTAAATAGATACCTCTAGGAATGGATGGAAGGTGAACTAGGTGAAATGGGAAAGAGAGATGACAAAACGTGACGACTGTACACATCACAAAACAAAGACCAGAAAACTAAGGCAAAAATAGTAGAGATGGGAGGAAACTGGGATAAAGAGACATGAGATCTTTCTAGAAGGTTGAATTGTGACAGAGGTAGCATAGAGGGCAAGCATGAGGAAGAAATTGGTGATACTCAACATCAGACTGTTAATGGATATAGAGATGGGAGAAGACAGTCAAGCTTAAGTTAGATGGCATTTGCCTTGGGATGATCTTCACATAATTAAATGTAGAACTAGACCTGGAGAGAAACATTTGAGTTAAAATTAGAGTTTGGAGGATTTCCAGATCTTTCAAGGTGGTTGAAAGCAAAAGAAAAGATAGCAAGTGTTTTAGAAAGAAAGGAAGAGAAGAGGAGGGGAGGGAAAGAAAGGAAGAGAAGAGGAGGAGAGAGGAGGGGAGGGGAGGGGAGGGAAGGGGAGGGAAGGGGAGGGCAGGGAAGGGAAAATAGGAATAGTGGAAAGCAGGCAAGGGGCAAGGGAAGAGAAAGGAAAGGATAATAAAGGAGAGAAGTCATAATGTCAAAACTGCTCTTACACAAAACACGGACATATATAATTCCAAGTATAATTCTAAATTAAACCAATGAAGAATCAAGTAAATGAAAAAATTCTAACAGGTAAATGTAAAAGAAAATATGCCAATGGACTGGGCAATGATGCTAGTAGATCTTCTTAGAAGAGATGGACTTGTGTCTACGAAGTGAGAAGAAAAATTTTCGGTTATAACGAAAAGAGAAAGGACTGTGGGAGGGTGTCTTGAGGGAGTTGGGACCTAGTTGGAGTCCTTGGTTTCATTAGTCATGATAGCAACGTGATGGTGAACAAACTCTACATGCTTTGAGGGAAAGAGAGTATAGATGCTGAAGAAGCACCCATTAGAGGATTAGAGATGCTTCCTGTGAAGAAGGGTATTTTGACACACAGTTTAAAGAAGAGAAGCTCTTAATGCGGAGAGGAAGGCAAAGGAAACAGACAAAGGAATTACTCAGTACTACTCTAATTTGTCATCCAGATATTATGTGCTCAAACCTGGGTTCCCAGGGTGGAAATATTAAGAGTGGTAGGATTGGGCAACAGAAATGCTCAGAGAGTAATTCATTCTCATTCTCATTCTCTCTCTCTCTCTCTCTCCCTTCCCTCCCTCCTTTCCCTCTCTGTCCCTCCCTCCTCCCCCTCTCTCTGTCTCTCTGTCTCTGTCTGTCTCTGTCTCTGTCTGTCTCTGTCTCTGTCTGTCTCTGTCTGTCCCTCCCTCTTCCCCCTCTCTCTGTCTCTCTGTCTCTGTCTCTGTCTGTTTCTGTCTCTCTGTCTCTGTCTCTGTCTCTGTCTCTCTCTCTCTCTCTCTCTCTCACACACACACACACACACACACACATGTAATTTAAAAAATAAAAGTAGGGGTAATTATTCAAGGTTGGGCCTAGATGGAGAGCATGAGCATTTCCCTCCTCTCATACTCTGTCTTTCTGTCTGGTCAGACAATTCCTATCTCTCACCCACATTCCTGTCCTTGCCCTACCATGTGTCATTATATAAGTCAGACAATGGAGCATCATTAAAGCCATGCTGTTTGGACTTTCTACTTATCAGCTGAATGAAAGTCTTTCCTTTATATGTCTCTACCCTTAGTTATTTGCAGTAATAGAAAGTGTACTAACACAGGTAAAATGAGAGCCCTGAGGATGAAACTGACTCAAGTCGAGTGACATTGAACATGTTATTAGTATGGTTAAGAAAAACTCACATGTGTATGGCAGACCCACTGTGACATGATCTTGGCCCAATATCCCAGTCTGATCATAAAGAAATTGCATTATTTGTTATCATCATGTTTTTCTTTCCTTCTACCAAACTCTGCTCCACAGCATTTACCCTAGGGGAGAAGTAACCAAGTTAAAACGGTGGATTTCTCTCTTTCCTCACGACTTAATCTTCATCTTTCACATGGAGACAATGCAGTTCTTACTGACTGAAATTCCCAAAGCAAATCTATAAATATAATCAATGTCAAGGCTAAAATAATTTGCAAAGGGATATGGTACAGAAGACTTCAGTGTCCAGCTATAAAATTGGAAATCAGTCCTGTAAAGGTGAGAAGTCAATCAGCATACGTTGAGAAGGAAATAACCATGAGAACTACATAGTGGTGTTAGGGATCTGCAATAATGTATTAGTTTTGAGGGTCCTTGTCCTTTGACTTTAGATTATTGCCTGAAAGCTGCAGGGACACTCTGACTTAGGTGTGACTGATTTTTGCTGTCTGCACTAATGTAGAAGTTACAGCAACAGATAAAGGTAAGAACACAGGATGGTTTCTCTATAGTCTCATGGACTCTGTACCCTTCTATTAGCTTCACTCTGTTTCACTATTATCTCTCATAATTTGTTGGCCAGCTTCTCCAAATAAGAATTTAAAAGATACATAAATGTAAATAATAATGGTACAGTTCATGTTTTAAGTCTTAAGATTCTATTGAGGTTAAACACAGATATTAGAATTAGGATTGAACATTACAAGGTAAAATCTCACCAACTAAAAACAAGATATTAATCCAGACATTTCCTGAAACATTAGATTTCTTCCCAGATATCTGAGCCTATGCTTTAAGAGTTCTTCCCAGATTCTTTTGCAGAACAGAGGAGAAAAACTTTCTTAGCAAGGTGCAAAACCTCCTTCTCCAAAAGATCCTTCATACCTTTATTTTTATGAAATCTCTTGCTTTGTGGCTGTCCATTATATGGGATAATGTCTCATGGTGAAGGACATAATTAATACAAGTCTCAATTTATCTGTCAGTTCCATGCATATTTCTGCCATAAAGACTTAGTAAGGATATTATTCAAGGGTAGTGTTGTTCTACTCTTTCTGAAGTCCTATAGCAAATATGAGCATCTTCAGATTCTTATATATCCTGTTCTTTTTCTTAACATCAAAAGATGATGATGGTGATGGAGGTGGTGGTGGTGGTGGTGGTAATGGCGCTGGCAGTGTTACTCTCTGGTTTTGTGTGTCAATTTGACACAAGCTGGAGTTATCAAAGAGAAAGGAGTTTCAGTTGAGAAAATGCCTCCATGAGATCCAGCTGTAAGGCATTTTTTCAATTAGTGATCAAGGGGGGAGGGCCACTTGTGGGTGGTACCATCTTTGGGCTGGTAGTCTTGGGCTCTATAAGGGATCCAGCTGAGCAAGCCAGTAAGGAACATCCCTCCATGGACTCTGCTTCATCTCCTGATACCTGACCTGGTTGAGTTCCAATCCTGACCTCTTTTGGTGATGAACAGCAGTGTGGAAGTGTAAGCTGAATAAACCCTTTCCTCCCCAACTTGCTTCTTGGCCATGGTGTTTGTACAGGAATAGAAACACTGACTAAGACAAATCGGTATCAGCATAGTGGAGTATTCCTTTGACAACCTGACCATGTTTTGGGGAGGACTGTGGAAGGACTTTGGAACTTTGGGCTAGAAGATCCATTTGATGTTAAGAGCTCTGTGGGATGTTGTGTAGGAGCTTGGAAGATAATGTTGAGAACAGTACAGAAGATGGAGGCCTGGCTTGTGAAATTTCAGAGGGAAGATTAAAGACTCTTATCAGGGCCATTGCTATTTTGATTGTGAAGATTCTGTGGTTTTGGTTAGCTGGGGCTGAAAAATCAGCTGTGATTAACAAGATACCAGAACTACTAAAGCAAAACCTTTGTGTTACTGGGACTATTGATGCTGGTTAGCTGGAGCTAAGAAATTAGTGGTGATTAAGAAGAGACCAGCATCATTGAAGTGAAATCTTCTAGGAAGTGTTTTCTGAGAGTGCAGAGGCTGTATTCCAAAGATAGCCAAGGTTGTACCTTGTGCTGTGGCTGGACTTGGTAATGTGTAAGAGTCACCCAGGTGGTACTGGTTTTGAAGGCATAAAGGGGTCATGAAGAGCAGCTGAGGCTAGGCACTGTGAGAGTCCTGGAAAGCCATTGGTGAAGGTGCAGCCTCAGATGTAATTGGTGGTTCAGGACTGAAGGGGGTCATACAAAGGAATTGAGGCTTGGAACCATGAAGAGAGCCTATGAGATGCTATTGGTGAAGCCTAGTTACAGCAGTGTTTTTGAGGTGCCAGTACCATGAGATGACCACCGAGAACAGCAGCAGCAGTGGAGTACAGGCATCTGGAGCCTAGAAGACAAGATGTGTGCTACAAAAGGCAGAGCTAGAGAAGTGACTCAAGCCCTTGGAGGAATCCAGAAGATCGTGAGTGGATCCCAGACATTGGATGGATGGAGTTGGATTTTGCTTTTGATTTTGATTATGCCCTGATATTTTTACCTCTTGAAGAAAGAAGGTATTTTAGTGGACAGCACTGTTAAGAGACTTTGAATTTTTAAAAGACCTTGAACTTTAAAAGATATTGGATGTTTTAAAGGGATTGAACTTTTTTTGCTCCCTCTTTTTTATTATTTTTTTTTCAGTTTATCTTTTTTTGATACTTTATTTACATTTCAAATGTTTCCCCCTTTCCAGATCTCCCCTTTAGAACCTCCCTATCCACTCCCCCTTCCCCTGCCTCTATAGGGGTATTCCCCCACGCACCCACCCACCCACTCTTGTCTTCCCTCCTAGGACTTCTCCTATACTGGGGCATCTAACACCCTCAGGCCCAAGGGCCTCTTGTGGGTGGTATCATCCCTGGGCTGGTGGTCTTGGATTCTATAAGAAAGCAAGCTGAGCAATCCAGGGAAAGCAAGCCAGTAAGGAAATCCCTCCATGGCCTCTGCATCAGCTCCTGCTTCCTGACCTGCTTGAGTTCCAGTCCTGACTTCTTTTGGTGATGAACAGAAGTGTGGAAATGTAAGCTGAATAAACCCTTTCCTCCCCAACTTGCTTCTTGGTCATGATGTTTGTGCAGGAATAGAAACCCTGACTAAGACACTGCCTGTGAACATTTATTCGTCCCAATTACAACTCCAAGAGACACACCTGGCATTTGGATGAGGAAAACTTTCTCTTAAGAACTTCAATATAGCCATTTTCCATTTCTTCTGTTTCAACTTCCCTTCTTCAATCCCTACTTGTATTTTGTTTACATCTCTTCATGTTTTCAGTTCACTTTCTTCAGTACATTGCTTCCATCTTTTAAACTCCTTTATTTCAATAACTCCAATAAGAGTTTCCCAGTTTCTATGCTTTCTCTCAGACAACAGAGTCATAAGGCACAATGTCACCATCTAAAGATGGTCACCCACTAACGATAGAAACTACTTTCTGGTTCCACACTTGATTATCCAGTAACAAATTAAAATGTATGTAAAACAGAGTTTTGATAGGCTAAACTGAGTCTTTGGAATTCCACTCAGTATTCTTTTGAACATGAAGAATACTTCTTTTTCAAGTGAAATTTTTATTTAAAAAGACTTATAAAGAAGCAGGGCAGTGGTGGTGCACTCCTTTAATACCAGCAATCGGGAGGCAGAGGCAGGTGGATTTCTGAGTTCAAGGCCAGCCTGGTCTACAGAGTGAGTTCCAGGACAGCCAGGGCTATACAGAGAAACCCTGTCTTGAAAAAAACAAAACAAAACAAAACAAAAAAACAAAACAAAAAACAAAACAAAAAACTTATAAAGGACATCTTCATATATTCCTGTAATGCATACAAGTTCAAAAAGCTAGCATCTTCCATATTAGAGGCTTTGTTTATAATACACTGTTATCAGTGGAAATTTTTTTTGATGGCTAGAGGTGTGTTCAATTTTTATTATTTAAATATCTATGTGCAAATAAGGTCCTGTATTATAGTCTCTTCTGAGTCACTGAAATCATTACATGACTCATTTATGTATAAACTTTTTCTATCTTCTTCAATTCATATAGCTAATATTTTATATTTAAGAATATGACAGAACCAATGTTCCAATAATTTAAATCATAAAGCCCAAGATAATCTGCATGCTAGTGGAACTGTAGCACTGTTTAGTCTAACCTTTATGTACGTATTTCCAGAGCTCTTGCTTTTCTCCCTACATATTTGTAACCTGGGATCTGGGAGAATTTCATCAAATGGGAATTAACGTGGCAGTATATCAATCATTTGGTTCTTTCCAAGTGTTTAAAATTAGGAGTAGCTTTATTAACCATTTCACTTACTTCTGACAGGGATTATGAAGGATTTAAACCTTACACAAAGCAACAAAGTCAACATGGTTTTTGTGCCAATAGTTTACAGCTTAAACGTGTTTATTTTAGCTCAGGTTAAATAGACCTTAGATCTCTCCAGTAATAATAGTAGTCAGTGAGGAAATATTTTACAGATGGTAGGCTATTTACTTTATATTCAACTTGTTATGAATTTACTTAATATATAAGGCCTGCATTTCAGGTGCCTAAATTCCTACAAAATCACATACTCCTCTGTGTAATCGTTTTTGAAACTTGCCAGTCTTGATTGCTGTGATAATGTACAGAGATCTCAAGAAATGTTTCAGGACTATCTTCTCCACTCACATTCTTTTGTTTCTCCATCTCTCCCATTTGCCCACTACAGGCACATTCACAACATGACAGTCACAACTATCTTGACCTTCATAGTGTTACTGATTTACAGAAAGTCCTTCTCTTCTTTCTATACACTCTATATTCCTATGCATTTGTTTGAGAAATTTAGAAAGTTCTAAGGCATTGTTTTATTTGGAATACTCATAGAGCTCTGGGTTATTATGAGTAAGTACATTAGTATGAGATAATGAGGAGGCATTTCTTTTTTTCTTTTTTTTTTTACTTTATTGATATTTCAAATGTTTTCCTCTTTCCAGATCTCCCCTTTGGAACCTCCCTAGCCCTCCCCCTCCCCTGACTCTACGGGGGTATTCCCTCCCCCACCCACCCACTCTCATCTTCCCTCCTTGGCATTCTCCTATACTGGGGGATCTAATACCCTCAGGCCGAAGGGCCTCTCCTCCCCCTGATGTCTAACAAGACCCTCCTCTGCCACATATTTGGCCAGCACCATGGATACCTCCACGTGTATTCTTTGGTTGGTGGATCAGTCTCCAGGAGTATCAGGGAGTCAGGCCACTTGCCACTGTTGCTGCCATTCAGGGGATGCAAACTCCCTCAGCTCCTTCAGTCCCTTCCCCAAGTCCTCCATCTGGGACCTCACATTCCGCCCTACTGTTGCTGTGAAGTGACTCTTGGGTATTTAGAACTTTTGGGCTGATAACCACTTATCAGTGAGTACATACCATGTTCATTCATTTGTGACTGCATTACCTCGCTCATGATGATATTTTCAAGATACATCCATTTGTCTGCGAATTTCATGAAGTCATTGTTTTTAATAGCTGAGTAGTATTCCATTGTGTAAATGTACCACATTTTCTGTACCCATTCCTCTGTGGAGGGACATCTGGGTTGTTTCCAGCTTCTGGCTATTATAAATATGGCTGCTACGAACATAGTGGAACATGTGACATTATTACATGTTGGAGCATCTTCTGGGTATATGCCCAGGAGTGGGATAGCTGGGTCCTCAGGTAGTATTATGTTCATTTTTCTGAGGGTCCGCCAAACTGATTTCCAGAGAGGTTGTACCAGCTTGCAATCCCACCAACAATAGAGGAATGTTCCTCTTTCGTCACATCCTCACCAACATCTGCTGTCACCTGAGTTTTTGATCTTAGCCATTCTGACTGGTGTGAGGTGAAATCTCAGGGTTGTTTTGATTTGCATTTCCCTGATGACTAAGGATGTTGAACATTTCTTTAGGTGCTTCTTGGCCATTCGAGTTTCCTCAGTTGAGAATTCTCTGTTTAGCTCTGTTCCCCATTTTGATAGGGTTATTAGAATCTGTGGAGTCTAGCTTCTTGAGTTCTTTGTATACATTGGATATTAGCCCTCTATGGGATGTAGGATTGGTAAAGATCTTTTCCCAATCTGTGGTTGCCATTTTGTCCTATTTATAGTGTCCTTTATTTACAGAAGCTTTGTAATTTTATGAAGTCCCATCTGTTGATTCTTGATCTTAGAGCACAAGCCAGTGGTGTTCTGTTAAAGAACTTTTCCCTTGTGCCCATGTGTTCTAGACTTTTCCCCACTTTCTCTTCTATTGGATTCAGTGTATCTGGTTTTATGTGGAGATCCTTGACCCACTTGGACTTGAGCTTTGTACAGGGAGATAGGAATGGATCAATTTGAAATCTTCTACATGTAGACTGCCAGTTGAACCAGCACCATTTGTTGAAGATACTGTCTTTTTTCCACTTAATGGTTATAGCTCCTTTGTCAAAGATCAAGTGACCATAAGTGTGTCAGTTCATTTCTGGGTCTTCAATTCTATTCCATTGATCGACCTGCCTGTCACTGTACCAATACAATGCAGTTTTTATCACTACTGCTCTGTAGTACAGCTTGAAATAAGGGAGGCTGATTCCCCCAGAAAACCTTTTATTGTTAAGAATAGTTTTTGCTAACCTGGGTTTTTTGTTATTCCATATGAATTTGAGAATTGCTCTTTCTAAGTCTATAAAGAATTGAGTTGGGATTTTGATGGGGATTGCATTGAATCTGTAGATTGCTTTCGGCAAGATGGCCATTTTAACTATATTAATCCTGCCAATCCATGAGCATGGGAGATCTTTCCATCTTCTGAGGTCTTCTGTTTCTTTCTTCAGAGACTTGAAGTTCTTGTCATACAGATATTTCACTTGTTTGGTTAGAGTCACACCAAGATATTTTATATTGTTTGTGACAATTATGAAGTGTGTCATTTCCCTAATTTCTTTCTCAGCCTGTCTATCCTTTGAGTATAGGAAGACTACTGATTTGCTTGAGTTAATTTTGTATCCAGCCACTTTGCTGAAATTGTTTATCAGTTGTAGCAGACCTCTGGTGGAGTTTTTCGGGTCACTTAAGTATACAATCATATCATCCGCATATAGTGATGTTTTGATGTCTTCCTTTCCAATTTGTATCCCTTTGTCCTCCTTTTGTTGTCTGATTGCTTAAGCTAGAACTTCAAGTACGATATTGAATAGATAGGGAAAGAGAGGGCAGCCTTGCCTACTCCCTGATTTAATGAGATTGCTTCAAGTTTCTCTCCATTTAGATTGATGTTGGCCACTGGTTTACTGTATATTGCTTTTACTATGTTTAGGTATGCTCCTTGGATTCTTGGTCTTTACAAGACTTTTATCATGTAGGAATGTTGAACTTTGTCAAATGCTTTTTTAGCATCTAACGAAATGATCATATGGTTTTTCTTCTTTGAGTTTGTTTATGTAGTGGATTACATTGATGGATTTCCAGGTATTGAGCCATCCCTGCATCTCTGGGATGAAGCCTACTTGATCATGGAGAATGATCATTTTGATGTGTTCTTGGATTTGGTTTGCAAGAATTTTACTGAGTATTTTTGCATCGATATTCATAAGGGAAATTGGTCTGAAGTTTTCTTTTATTGTTGGGTCTTTGTGGGGTTTTGGTATCAGTGTAACTGTGGCCTCATAGAATGACTTGGGTAGTGTTCCTTCTGTTTCTATTTTGTGGAATAGCTTGAAGAGTATTGGTATTAGGTCTTCTTTGAAGGTCTGATAGAATTCTGCACTGAACCCATCTGATCCTGGGCTGTTTTTGGTTGGGAGACTTTTAATGACTGCTTGTATTTCTTTAGGGGTTATGGGACTGTTTAAATGGTTTATCTGATCTTGATTTAACTTTGGTAATTTGTATCTGTCTAGAAACTTGTCCATTTCCTCCAGATTTTCCAATTTTGTTGCATATAGGCTTTTGTAGTAGGATCTGATGATTTTTTTAATTTCTTCAGAGTCTGTTGTTATATCTCCCTTTTCATCTCTAATTTTATTAATTTGCACACTGTCTCTGAGCCCTCTGGTTAGTCTGGCTAAGGGTTTATCTATCTCGTTGATTTTCTCAAAGAACCAGCTCCTGGTTTTGTTCATTCTTTGTATAGTTCCTTTAGTTTCTACTTGGTTGATTTCAGCCCTTAATTTGATTATGTCCTACATTCTACTCCTCCTGGGTGAATTAGCTTCTTTTTGTTGTAGAGCTTTCAGGTGTGTTGTTAAGCTGCTAGTATATGCTCTCTCCAGTTTCTTTTTGGAGGCACTCAGAGCTATGAATTTTCCTCTTAACACTGCTTTCATGGTGTCCCATAAGATTGGGTAAGTTGTACTTTCATTTTCATTAAATTCTAGGAAGTCTTTAATTTCCTTCTTTATTTCTTTCTTGACCATGTTATCATTGAGCAGAGCATTGTTCTGCTTCCATGTGTATGTGGGCTTTGTGTTGTTATTGTTGCCTTTGAAGACCAACCTTAATCCGTAGTGATCTGATAGGAGGCATGGGATTATTTCAATCTTCTTATATCTGTTGAGGTTTGTTTTGTGACCAATTATATGATCAATTTTGGAGAAGGTACCATGAGGTGCTGAGAAGAAGGTATATTCTTTTGATTTAGGATGAAATGTTCTATAAATATCTGTTAAGCTCATTTAGTTCATAGCATCTCTTAGTTTCACTGTGTCTCTATTTAGTTTATGTTTCCAAGATCTGTCCATTGTTGATAATGGGGTGTTGATGTCTCCTAGTATTATTGTGTGAGGTGCAATATGTACTTTGTGCTTTAGAAGAGTATCTTTCATGAATGTGGGAGCTCTTGAATTTGGGGCATAGATGTTCAGAATTGTGAGTTCTTCTTGGTAGATTTTTCCTTTGATGAGTATGAGTGTCCTTCTTTATCTTTTTTGATGACTTTTGGTTAAAAGTTGATTTTATCCGATATTAGAATGGCTACTCCAGCCTATTTCTTATGGCCATTTGCCTGGAAAATTGTTTTCCAGCCCTTTACTCTGAGGTAGTATTTGTCTTTAACACGGAAGTGTGTTTTCCTGGATGCAGCAAAACGCTGGGTCCTGTTTAGGGATCCAGTCTGTCAGTCTATGTCTTTTTATTGGGGAGTTGAGACCATTGATGTTAAGAGATATTAAAGAGTAGTGATTGTTGTTTCCTGTTATTTTTGATGTTATTTTTCTGGCTATCTTCTTTTGAGTTTGTTGAAAGATTACTTTCTTCCTTTTTCTTGAGTGTAGTTTTCCTCCTTGAGTTGGCGTGTTCCGTGTATTATTCTTTGTAGAGCTGGGTTTGTGGAAACATACTGTGCAAATTTGGATATGTCATAGAATATTCTGGTTTCACCATCTATGATTATTTAGAGTTTTGCTGGGTATAGCAGCCTGGGCTGACATTTGTGTTCTCTTCGGGTCTGTATGAGATCTGCCCAGGATCTTCTAGCTTTCATAGTCCCTGGTGAGAAGTCTGGTGTAATTCTGATAGGTCTGCCTTTATATGTTTCTTGCCCTTTTTCCCTTACTGCTTTTAATATTCTTTCCTTGTTTTGTGTATTTGGTGTTTTGACTATAATGTGACGGGAGGAATTTCTTTTCTGGTCCAGTCT
Organism: Rhynchomys soricoides; assembly: GCA_019843965.1. Classification (NCBI taxonomy): domain Eukaryota; kingdom Metazoa; phylum Chordata; class Mammalia; order Rodentia; family Muridae; genus Rhynchomys; species Rhynchomys soricoides. The sequence continues at coordinate 500,232 of JADRCH010007304.1, forward strand.
ATTTGGTATTCTGTATGCTTTTTGTATATTCATGTTCATGTCTTTCTTTAGGTTAGGGAAGTTTTCTTCTATAATTTTGTTGAAGATATTTACTGGTCTTTTAAGTTGAGAATCTTCACTCTCTTCTATACCTATTATCCTCATGTTCTGCCTTCTCATTGCATCCTGGATATCTTGAATGTTTTGGGTTATGGATTTTGTGTTTTCTTTGATTGTTGTGTCCATGTTTTCTATGGTATCTTCCACACCTGAGATTCTCTCTTCCATCTCTTGTATTCTGTTGGTGATGCTTGCATCTATGACTTCTGATTTCTTTCCTATGTTCTCTAACTCCAGGGTTGTCTCCCTTTTTGCTTTCTTTATTGTTTCTATTTCTGTTTTTAATTCCTGAATGGTTTTGTTCATTTGTTTGGTTGTGTTTTCCTGTAATTCTTTAAGGGATTTTTGTGTGCCCTCTTTAAGGGTTTCCAGTTGTTTACCTGTGTTCTTTTGTATTTCTTTAAGGGAGTTATTTATTTCCTTCTTAAAATCTTCTATCATCCTCTTGATAAGTGATTTTAAGTCTGAGTCTTCCTTTTCTGGGGTGTTGGTGTATCCAGGGCTGGCTATGGTGGGAGAGTTGGGTTCTGGTGAAGCCAAGTAGTCTTGGTTTCTGTTCCTTTTGTTCTTGCCCTTGCCTTTCACCATCTGGTTATCTCTGGTGTTAGCTGGTCTTTCTCTCTCTGACTGTGGTTTGTCTTTCCTACAATCCCAAGTGTCACTACTCCTTGGAGACCAGTTCTCTTTCCTGGCTGTTCCTCAGTCCCTATTTCTGGATTCTTCCTTCAGCTGGCTTTTCCACACAAGTGGGTGGCTCGCTGTCTCCCTGAGCTGTTTGGGAATGGAGGCCTGGTGGCCCAGGCAGAGGTCTCCTGCCACAGTTGGAAACCTGCAGGTTCTTACCTCCCTGCTGTTCCTCAGTCCCTGTGTCTGGAGTCCTCCTTCCGCTGGCTTTTCCACACAAGTTGAGTCATTTTCAAGTAAGAGGATATGGAATGCAGTGGCATAATGTATCAAAGCGAAATAATGGGACAGAAAGGGTTAAATTGGGGTGAGGTATGGAAAGGTATGATAGAGGAGAGAATATAGGAAAGAGTAAATTAACACTAAAAAAGTTTCTGAGAAATTTGTGTGTAAACCCACTATTGTAGAAGCTTCCTAAAATCCACACATCCACATTTATTTATTTTTTACATAATATTTTATTGATTACTTGGGGATTTCACATAATGTACCCTGAACACCTTTACTACACACTTTTCTCAAGTCTGCCTCCACACACACTCGTGGCCTCCCCTTCAAAAAAGATTAATAATAATAATAATAATAATAATAATAATAATAATAATATCCAATTTTTGTTGTTCATATAGTCACTGGAGCATTGCCACACACATCACAAGGTCCCCTGCTGGATAAGACCATAGTACCAAGCATGGTTCCTGGTGGCAGCATGTACTCATGTTGATATATTTGGCCTGCACTGACACCAGGGACCATGAGGCCCATGGATTGTGTTGCAACCAGAAGCTGTGTTGATATCCATGGCCTGTGTTACTACCAAAGATCATGTAGATGTTTGTGGTCTGTGCTGCTGCCTGAAGCCATGCCTATGTCTGTGGGCTATGATGCTACTAGGAGCCATGTAGATGTGAGTAGCCTTAGCCTGTGCTGTCACCTGAGACCATGTTATGTATTATAAACAAAGCTAAAATGGAGCTACTCTATCTAGGGCTGACAATGCCACTACTACTCATCACATGGTGACAAATAAAAAGCCCAGTCACAGGAATGGTTTATTTATTATGGAGTTGTTTTTCGGTGGGATCCCATAGATTGCCAAACATTACAGGCTCTTGCTACTGATGTTGTTGCTCTTGGTTACCCTCAAGAACTTGATGGTAAGACCCTGTTGCTGAACACATCATATACTTGACCATATACAATGGAGAAATAAAGCTGCTACTGTCTTGGCTGTTTCATCTGCACTGGCTTGCTTTTATAGTGCTAGAAGTTACTGTGTCTGCATCTGGGGTAGAAAAGAAATCATGAGCCTTACCCATCCATGAACCATGTGAACTACAATAATGATCTGCCAGGAAAGACTTGTCCACTGGTGTAATACAGATATGAACCATTTTTTTCCTACTTAGATTACGATTGCCATTTAGTCCTGAAGGTTCAGTTGTGTATATATTCTGATTAAATATCAGATATTAGATACACAAATTTTAAATGTTTTTCTCCCTGCAAAAGGGTCTCACTATGTAACCATAGATGATGTTAAACTTGTGATTCTCATTCCTAAGTCTCCCAAGTACTGGGAGACTCATTATTAACTTTTAGTGTGGTATCCTGCTTGGTCTTAGTTTTATTTCCTATTGTTGTGATCAAATATTTTGATGAAAGCAAATTAGGAGAGAACTTGTTCACAGATCAAGCACATGCTCCATCATGATGGTGAAGTCAAGAAAACAAGAGTTTTAAGCTGCTAGTCATATCACATCCACAATTAGGATAAAGACAGTGATGAATGCATATACTCAGCTCACTTTCTCATTTTTAATGACTGTTAATTTATTTTTGAGAATTTCATACATGTATACAATATATTTTTTATTATATCTACTTCTACTTCTCCAACTTCTACCTCAATACTTCTTTTATATGTTTGTAACCCATTGAGACTAGTTATGTTACTCATATGCACATGGGTATAGGACCATCCACTGTATCATGAACAACCTAATAGAGACCACACTCCTAAAAAGTGACTACCTCTCTTCCAGAAACCATGAACTTCCAAAAGCTTCTCATCTATGAGTGGAGCCTATAAATTCTTCTTGTACATACTAGAGTGTTCACTGGCTTGATCTTGTTATGGGTCTTTTACAAGCAGCAGCAACTGTTGTGAATTTATTAGTGGAATGGCCCTGTTATGTTCATAAGATGCTATTTTGCACAGTTCTCCCCAGTGTCTGGCTTTCAGTCTATCTTTTCTTCCCTTCTTCTATGATGTTCTTTGAATATTGAGGTTGTAAGTTGATAATGATGTTCTATTTTGGACTGAGCATGCCACAGTCACTTATTCCCTATAATTTCACTTATTGGCATCTTTGCATTCTATGTACCTCTACTCTCTCTGTCTGTTCTGTGATGGTTTGAATATGCTTGGTCCAGGGAATGGCACTATTAGGAGGTGTGGCCTTTTTGGATTATGTGTGACCTTGGTGGATTAGGTGTGATCTTGATACAGTTATACATTGTAAGATTATCAAATAAAGGAGATTTTAAACATTTATCTTTTCTTTTTGGTAATAGTGTTAAAGCTATTCTAGTCATTTAAAAATGCATAATGTCTAATGACTGATTATGTCCACCTTACTGAACCACAAACCACTAGAATTTACTCATTCCTAGTGTAAAACTTTACCCACTTAATGACTTGTCACAGTCTGCTCTGAAGACTCATAGGTAACCATGATTAATCTGTCGGCTACTATGAGATCTTATGTATGTATGTATGTATGTATTATTGGATATTTTATTTATTTACATTTCAAATGTTATTCCCTTTCCTGATTTCCCCTTTGCAAACCCCCTATCCCATCCCCCCTCTTCCTGCTTCTATGACTGTGCTCCACCACCCACCCACTCCCACAGCACAACCCTGGCATTCTCCTACACTGGGGCATCAAGCCTTCACAGGACCAAGGGCTTCTCCTCCCACTGATGCCAGACAAAACCATCCTCTGCTACATATGCAGCTGAAGCCACGGGTCCCTCCATGTGTACTCTTTGGTTGGTGGTTTAGTCCCTGGGAGTTCTGGAGGGTCTGGTTGGTTGATATTATTGTTCTTCCTATGGGATTGCAAACCCCTTCAGCTCCTTCAGTCTTTTCCCTAACTCCTCCATTGGGGTCCCCATGCTCAGTCCAGTGGTAGGCTGTGAGCATCCACCTCTGTATTTGTCAGGCTCTGGCACAGCCTCTCAGGAGACAGCAATATTAGGCTGCTGTCAGCAAGCACTTCTTGGCATCCCCAATAGTGTCTGGGTTTGGCGTCTGTATATGGGATGGATCCCCATGTGGGACAGCCTCTAGATGGCCTCTCCTTCAGTCTCTGTTCCACACTTTGTCCCTGTAGACAGGGGCAATTCTTGGTTAAAAATTTGGAGATGAATGGGTAGCCCCATCCCTCAACCAAGGATCTTGCCTAACCTCTGGATATCTCTCCACAGGTTCTCCTTCCCCTTTGTTAGGCATTTCAGCTAATCCCATCCCCTTTGGGTCCTGGGAGCCTCTTGTCTGCTTGGTATCTGGGACTTTCTAGTGGCTACCCTAGTTCCCCATCCCTCATTGCTACACACCTCTATTCAATTTCCTTTTTAAAATTTATTAATTTATTCACTTTACAACACAGTTGCTGCCCTCTCCTGTCCCCCCTCTCTTCTTCTGAGAGGGTGGTGGACTCCTGTGGATATTCCTAGACCCTGGCACATCAAGTCTCTAAAGGGCTAGGTGCTTCTTCTCCCACTGAGGCCAGACAAGGCAGTTTAAAAAGAATTCACACATACGTTAGATCATGAAGTATATTTTTCCTTTACCTAGTGTATTTTAGCTGGATAATGTCTTTCAGAATCTTCTAAGAAATGTTGGAAATGGTAGGTTTTCCTTTATGTTGAAGCTGAATAGTAGTCCATTGTATCAATAGATCTCCTTTTCCTTCTTGTTACAAATATCTGTATATAATATATACACACAGTTTCAGTGTCTGGACTATAAGGAGTAGTGCTAAAATTAACAAAAGACTATAGGAGTCTTTTCAGGGTTTTAGTTCTAATTCTTTTGGGTATATATTCAGAAATGGGATTTTTTTGATTATATGATGAATCTACATTTAAATGTTTGAGAAACATTCTGTACTGTTTTGCTTTCTTTAATTTTTATAGTGGCTGAAACCTTTTGCTAACCACCCAACAGTATATAAAGTTCCCAATTTCCAAACATATCTATGTGTTTCTGATGTCTTATCTTTTCATTTTTGCTTCATTCCAAATATCTAATTTCCTGTGAAATGTCATGTTTAATCCATTGTTATTTATTGTATACAGTTTAATTTTGAAGTGATTGGACATTTTCTTGGTAATATTCTGTTACCGATTTCTAGTATAAGTCAATTGTGTTCACAGTCCATATTTATGCAATTTCTACTGTTTTTATATGCTATGATTTACTATGCTATATTCTATATTGGTAATTGAATTCTGCTATTACTAAATGGAGTGTTCTATGATTATAACTTAGTTAGTTAATCTGTCATGTTGTTGAAATACTTGTTTTATCTCAAAATACCAAAATGTGTCATATTTTTACCAAGTATGAGCTATATTCTTTCAAACCACTATATAGAGCAATGGCCAAATATTATGTTTGAAATGAGAGTAAAACGAAATGCCAGAATATTTAAAAGATGAGTAAAACAAAGTATGATATTTTATCCAAAATAAGATATATAAAAATTATTTTACTCCCATAGAGGGAAATACTTTTAATTACATTATGTTCTTATAATCAGAAATGTTATTTGCTGGACACTTTCTATATCACCAATGTTAGTAGTAAATAAATTCATTATCATAAATCATTATTTGCAATAATTATCTAGACTATACAAGGTAAATATTCCATTTTGTGTATTATAATAAAAACTGCATATAAATGTTGGCTATCTTGTTCAAGTGCTTATATAAATACAACATGGACTCCAGAATTTATAGCAAGTTCTATCTGACTCTGAAAATTATCTCATTTTAATAATACCACTCTTCTTTTGATGAGAGAAGTCTCTAAAGTTAAAGACTGTCTTTTGTTCTTTCACAGCAAAGACACAGTAGTGCCTGTTTGATAAATGGACTAAGAATTTCTTTTAATGCATCTTAATAGGAGCAGAAAGATGGTAAATAACAGCCACACTAGTAGAAAGGCCAGAATGCTAAACCTGGCTCGCATACTATTATTTCTCTACAAAGGTGTTATTGACATTTAAGTTGGGATACTTTTGTCAAGGGAATTACACAATGCAGTCTTAAGTGCTATAGAACATTTAGCATCCTTGACCGCCTAGGACTTGTGAATATCATTTTATTTCTTCCTTGTGTTATTGACATTCAGAAAAACTTTCCCACATTTACTTATTTGATGAAGGAAATGTCACAGTACTACTTGCCATACTCAGGACAGAAGGAGTATCCTTCAATGAACAAAGCTCCTTGCTTCGAAAATTGAATTTCAAGTTTGGGTAATTATGAAAATGAATAAAAGTCAGTATGTTGAAGAGACTTCAACACTCCAAGGTTTGCTGCAGCACAGTTCACAATTCATAATAGCAGGCGAGGTAGGGAAGGTCACTGAGCATCTTTCAGCATAAGCTGATTAACAGATAAAAATTGTACACATCTATAATAGAATATTGCTCAACCATAAAATTTCAATTCTCACATTTATAACAAGTTGCATGGAATTGGAGATCATGATCTTAAATGAAAATAAGTCAAGCAGAGATTGGCGATATTCATGATATCACTGATATGTGGAATCTTACAATGTTGATCTCATAGATGTTAAGAATAAAATGGTGGCAACTAGAAGTATGAGAAAGTGCTCAAAGAGAGAGGCAGAATGGTTAATTAATAGGTTACAGTCAGACAAAAAAATTACTGTGTGATTGCATAGTAGGGTGACTGTGTTTAATAATGTATATGCATAAACATTAAATACACTCAATAGTATGTGTGTGTGTATGTGTGTGTGTGTGTGAGAGAGAGAGAGAGACAGAGAGAGAGAGAGAGAGAGAGAGAGAGAGAGAGAGAGAGAGAGAGATGATAGTGAGTCAGGGGACTTAGAAGGAGTTGGAAGGAAGAGAGGAAGGAGTGGAAATGATGTCAGTGTAATACTCATGTATTCAACTTTCAAAAACTTTTAAATAAAACTTTAAAAATCACTGTTCATCAAGAACACTTCCAAGAGAATCTGAGGACAAGTAAAAGCTTTGTGGAAACTCCACAGTGATTTAAATATGCCACTAGTTTTAGTAACTATTTGTTTTCAAGAGAAAGACTGAATGATTACCAAGTACATCTTCTTATACAATTATGGTAATGTATTAGAAACAAAACACCTTGGATTATTAAGGTAAGAATATTTTGAAAACATCTCTGGCTTGACTATGTATCACTTGTCTGACCCTCTATCTGAACTTTACTTTCTCTGTAAAATAAAAATTAAGATAGTGCCTATCTCATGGATAATTGCAGAAAAAAAACATAAAATCAAAGGTTGAACTTATCATGATACTTTGTACAGATTGGCTCAGTAAACTTTTTAAACTTGAAAATTTAATCTCTGAGCTACACAATGCCCATATAAAATCCAGGAAAACAGTAGAAGAGAATTTAATTTGGAAGAACAAATGGCAAGAAGGACATCATAAGAGAGACATTGAAACTTTTGTGTTCCAGGCTCCAAGGAATTGAATAGCCTGAGTCCATTCACTAAAGACTGGTGAAAAGACAGCCTTATATTCCCCCCTGGTACAGGTAACTCCTTGATCAAGTCAGCAGCATGGCATTACAGAAATGCGGAAGCACATTTGCCTGTCATCAAGCCTGTTCCTCACGTCATCCCAAAATTCACTGCACAGATGGTGAAACAAATTAACATTAGAAAGGTCACCCATTTCCATGTTAAGAAGATGGAAATACTCTCTACTAGCCATAAATCCACAACCTTCACAATTTACAGGACTAGTTTACTCCATTGTACCATCAATCAGTTAGGATCGTGCAGTACTCACTAGTAAGCACATAGGAGAGAAAGCAGGGACCCCACTGATATGTGGTTAGAATCCTTATAAATTACACACTTTATGGCATCCTAAGAATTTTGCTGCTGGCTACTGTGAAACCTTTGTTGATTATGGAATTGATAGTGTGAGAGGCTGGGTATCCAGAAGGTATCACATCTACATCATTCAAATGTGTACAGGCAGTGATGATGTGTAAAGACATCCCCATTAATACATCACAACCTGGGAAAAAGATACATACTGGGCTCTAGCTGAACACATCTGGGCACCAATTTGGTCTGCTGACACATTACCTCATTCATCTCCAGCATTAATGAGTTAGCCTTTAAGTTGTTATCCCATAACCTCCATTTCAGCAAAGGCTGCAGATGCAGTGAACAAAATGACTCATTTTAGCCTGTGCAGTGGTGATGCCCCAAGATAATTAAATCTGGGGACAGCGTTCTTCAGTCCCTGCAGTCAGCCCATCATGCCATGACAGAGGCTCATAAACCGGTTCAAATAACACCTAATGTACTACAATTTAACTTGGGAAAAAAGGATAATTTCACTACTTAAAATGACTGCAAATCTCCACACAGCTAAGCAATACAATTAAATGGATCTGTCCACAAGGGAGATGTCTATAAAATCTACTATTCAAACAAACCCCTTGCTTTAAATATCAATAGTTTTAGCCTTTTAAACATAATAACTTGAGTTTTTGAAAAAAACTCCTGTTAATGAGCTTGTTCCAAAAAAAAAAAAAAGATTAAAGATATTTCTTGCCTTTCAAATGGAAGAGTTTGTGTGTTTGCATAATGCATGTTCATACAAGTATAGGTACATCTACCCTAGGGAGCAGGAACCAAGTATATGTAGAGTTTCCTAATATGATCATTGATTTCACATTCCCAGTTCCTAGTACAATGACAAACATGTGATGAGTGTTTAATAAACATTTATTGAATTAAAAATAAAGCACTAAATGTTGAAACAATACTTTCACAACCCAATTTGGTTTGACAAAATTGGAAAAGCATAGGACAAGGTAAGCAGCCACCACAGAGATCCCAGAAAGGACAGTGTCTTAGTAGAAAAGGGAGCAGCACTCAAAAACTTTATTGACCGCATAACAGCTAATTAAATAAATCCTTGGTGTTTAAAAGTGATCTATAGTTTGTAATCAGACTAAGTGGCTGAATAAACAAGGTCATATGACAGAACATAAAATGAAATGAATTCTCACTATCATTTATATTGACCATTGCGCACATTGTCTTAGATTCCCCCACTTGGGGAAACAATCAATATTTTAATTTTGGCTAAGACATTTAATAAGAACAAGAATGAATTCTAAATAAAAAGTTATAAGCCAATACATCTCACAGTCAATTTTATTCTTCCAATTGTTTCCAAAACATCTCAGTGGAAAGTGCAAGTCCCTAATCTCTCAGTATGAGTCAGTGAAAATACCCCATTGTGACAGTTCTGCTTACTGCTCTGCCACCATGGATGTCATAGCTGCTCAGCCTCTGTGCTTCCTTCTCTGGGCATCTCAGGAGAGCAGTCAAGAAGGCAGAGGCTTTTGTTATATTAATGATTCTGCCAATTACAGAGTAATAGCCAAATCTTGAGGGAGAAATGGCAAAGATTATGACTTAGACCTTAGCTCCAGAGGCTTTCCTGTCATGACACATGGACTTTTCTATGCTTGCCAAAGGAACACCTGGAAAGAGCCCAACCTCCAGTTCCACCCTGGAGTACTCTGAATGAGTGCAGAAACAGCAAAGGGCTATTGGATGTTGGTGATTTCTAGGGTGACATTCAAAGAAGCAAGGCCAATGATAAAGGCCAAGAATGCTTATAGATAAGAGATCAAATATCCCACATGCCTAGTCATTCCCATCAGCCTCTACTTAATCCATACTTCTGATAGAAGACAGGGGTCCATATAGGTGTAGGCACTCTGCTTTGTTGCCAACTTTTGGCAAGCATCTCTTTACACACTAGATGTCTGTATAGCAGGCTCATTACCGTTAAGGTTTCAGGTTTTAATGTCACTTCCTCTGAGACTTCTGCTGCCATACTGCAGAGTGTTGGCCCTGCAAGCCTAAGCTCTTCTCTATTACCTTATTCTACTTTTACATAATTTATTGTTTTACTCTTTACAAAATGTACTTATTTTTTAAATGTTATAACTTCTTTCATTTTTCCAAGATTATAATGTAATTACATCATTTTTCCTCTTCTCACTCCAAACCTTCCAATATACCCCTCACTTGTTTCTCTCAAATTCATGAGCTGTTCTTTGCGAACTATTGTTACATGTGTGTGTGTTGCTAAATATGTAAGTACAACATGCTCTGTTTGTATGATATTAGTGTTTGTATGTTTTTAAGGCTAGTATCAGTACTGGGTAACCAATTGGTTTGCTAGACTATTTCTACTGCTCTCAGAACTCCTAAGTTAGCTGTAATTCTTTGTTGAAGCCTCCTGAGCTTCCCCATCCTCTTCTTGTTAGTAATCTATTGGTGCTGTTCTTGTTGATTTTTCTTTGGTGCCCATTGCTTCTTTTCAACTAGAATGTCCATCAGAGCAGGGACACTGGTCTGCACCAGTGCCTATCACATGGCTTGAAATACACTAAGGACTTGGTGAATATTTTGTTCAATGAATGAATCTTTGTTTGCCAAAGGAAAACATTTTATAGCTTGCAAAATTAAGAGAAACTATTTAAGATTAGCATCATGAATGGATAGATTTGTGGGTTTCTGGGGGAAAAAAAACCTTTAGAAGTTCCCAATTATGTGAGACGATATTTAAGAAAAGCAAGGTGAATAATCTACTAGTATTAAGTTATTTTGATTAGTATATGAAGTGATGGAGTACATTGTGACATTTCATTTCCATATGTATATAATTGACTGTTATTCTTCCTGTGTTATGTTCCATATATCTTCACTTTCCCTCTTTTGATTCCCCGTATCCCTGCAATAGTCCCTCCCTTTGTTTTGATTAAAACAGTATTTTTTAGCAGTACTAATGGATTGAACATAGAGCCTCCTATGTCAGGCAAGTGATTTCCCATTAAACTGAGCTATAACCACAGCTCATCAACCTGTATTTGATATAGATTCTGCCACACACAACTATGAGAATTTCAGTGGAACCTGGTATTTCCCCAGGCCTCAGTTGCCTGGTTCACAAAATGGGAACTACAATAATAGGTACTGTTTACAGGTATTAGAAGATCCAATAAAATGGCTTATTAAAATCAAACAATGCACTGCTACTAAGGGTTGCATGTAGTTTTATGCTACTGCCTTTAGCTCTGGAAGGTAACCACACTACCAGCCCCCTCCTGAGACCCTAGAATCGATGTATAAAAGACACACACACACACACACACACACACACTTTGTTACTTTACAACTTGCTTTCAAGGCACGATTGCTGCCCATTACTATCTCCCACCTGGAAAAGCGTGCCCTTACCAATGTATTATCTCCATCTCTCCACCTGCCCTAAACTTCAGTGGCTAGTCCCACCTAGCTCCTGCCAAATATCCTTGGCCACCACAGGCCCCAGCTCCCCCTGAAACCTTACATGGTTGCTGTGTTCTTCTTCCTCCAAAGCATAGCAGAAAAGCTCTGTCTTTCCTTCCTTGCATCTGCCTTTTCCTTCTGGGACCTGGAAGACCCACCTGTACCCAGCAAATGGCCCTGGCTTTCTTTACTGACAAATCAAGAACCAGTTGGGGAACAAGACCTTAGCATTAGAACCATCCTCTTCAACTAAGTACTGTGTATACAGCAGCTGTTACTGTACTAAGGATAATATTCCAGTTTTAAAGGACTGGTACTGTACACCATTGAACTTTCTTTTCGCAACTGTGGCTGTCATAGGGATTTTAATGGAACAACCTTCCAAAATTGCCAGACACAACCTCAAGGTGGAGAGAAAGACACTGGCCATTTAACTCAAGTGTTTTGAAATAGTCATCTGGAGTTCCTTCCTTCCTTCCTTCCTTCCCTTCCCTTCCCTTCCCTTCCCTTCCCTTCCCTTTTCTTCTTTCTTTCTTCTCTTTCTTTCTTTCTTCTCTTTCTTCCTTCCTTCCTTCCTTCCCTTCCCTTTTCTTCTCTTTCTTTCTTTCTTTCTTTCTTTCTTTCTTTCTTTCTTCTTTTCCTTCCTTCCTTCCCTTCCCTTTTCTTCTTTCTTTCTTCTCTTTCTTTCTTTCTTTCTTTCTTCCTTCCTTCTTTCCATCCTTCCTTCCTTTCTTTTCTTTCTGTTTTGATAGGCCTTGTCTCAGAGCTAAGAAGAGAGAGGGAAATGTGAAACCAAAGACAGGCTGGGAGGTATCAAGGAAGAACTAAGGGAAGAGTGGCTCAGTGACTACAATTTATCAATTGTCATAGGTAACTTTTTAAGCTGCTTTGATTATCCCAGGACATGATCCCTGAGTATCCATTCTGACTATATTTACAGTTCACAAAGCATTTTTCTTAAGTCTTTCACCTGATCTCTGCAACAAATGTGGGAGTTTAGAAAGGAAACTGTTCTTATTCTTATTTGACACATGAAGATCTTATGACTCAGAAAGGATTTGCTGCACAGTATAAAGCTCAGAGCGCATACATCACGATTGAAACTCAAATATCCCAAGTCTAAATCGCTTTGTATAAATCTCTGTGCAAAGCTCTAGGTCATCCTTTAGTATCCTACCTTATAACAGAATGAAAATAATATTTAGAAAAAGTGTCAAACATTGTGAGTCTCTACAATTAAGAGAAAGTGTATACATGGACCTGTGTTGAACTTGCATGAATCAAAACACCCCCACCCATTGTGATTGTATGAAGAGGGGAATTCTGTATGTTTTTTTAATACCAACATTAAATTTGAATTCTATGATCTTTTTATGACACTTTATTTACATTTCAAATGTTTTCCCCTTTTCAGGTCTCTCCTTTGGAAACCTCCTATCCTTTCCCCCCTCCCCCTCCTCTATGGGGGTGCTCCCTCACACACCCACCCAATCCCATCTTCCCTACCTGGCATTCCCCTATTTTGGGGCTTTTAACAGCCTCAGGCCCAAGGGCCTCTACTCCTACCGATGGCCAACAAGACCTTCCTCTGAAACATATGTGGCCAGCACCATGGGTCCCTTCATGTGTATTCCATGGTTGGTGAATCAGTCTCCAGGAGCACCAGGGAGTCAGGCGAGTTGACACTGTTGCTCCCTCCATGGGGCTACAAACTCCCTCAGCTCCTTCAGTCCCTTCTCCAACTCCTCCATCTGGGACCTCACACTCATCCAACAGTTGCTGTGAATTGAATCATGGCTATTCTGAACTTTCGGGCTAATATCTAGTTATCAGTGAGTGCATACCATGTTTGTTCTTTTGTGACTGAGTTACGTCACTCAGGATGATATTTTCAAGTTCCATCCATTGCCTGCTAATTTCATGAAGTCATTGTTTTTAATAGCTGAGTAGTATTCCATTGTGTAAATGTACCACATTTTCTGTTTCCATTCCTCTGAGGGACTTCTGAGTTGTTTCCAGATTCTAGCTATTATAAATATGACTGCTATGAACATAGTGGAGCATGTGTCCTTATTACATGTTGGAGAATCTTCTGGGTATATGCCCAGGAGTGGAATAGCTAGGTCCTCAGGTAGTATTATGTTCATTTTTCTGAGGGTCCGCCAAACTGATTTCCAGAGAGGTTGTACCAGCTTGCAATCCCACCAGCAATGGAGGAGTGTTTCTCTATCTCCACATCCTTGCCAACATCTGCTGTCACCTGAGTTTTTGATCTTAGCCATTCTGACTGGTATGAGGTGGAATCTCAGGGTTGTTTTGATTTGCATTTCCCTGATGACTTAGGATGTTGAACATTTCTTTAGGTACTTCTCAACACTTTGGGTTTCCTCAGTTGAGAATTATCTGTTTAGCTCTGTTCCCCATTTTTAATATGGTTATTTGATTCTCTGGAGTCTAACTTCTTGAATTCTTTGTATATATTAGATATTAGCCCTCTATTGGTCTTAGGATTAGTAAAGACTTTTTCCCAATCTGTTGGTTGCTGTTTTGATCTATTGACTGTGTCATTTGCCTTACAGAAGCTTTGCAATTTCGTGAGGTCCCATTTGTCGATTCTTGATCTTAGAGCACAAGCCATTGGGTTCTGTTCAGGAACTTTTCCCTTGTGCCCATGTATTCGAGATTTTTTTCCCATCCTCTTTCCTATTACACTGTTTTATAGTCAACCTTCTGCATCCTCCATTTTCTTTTTTGCTCCCAACACCAAGCTGATAATGGAAAGGCTGACACATCAGTAGAGTTTTTTCCCATATGTTCTCTATGGCCTTGCTTTTTGTGCAGAGTCCATAATAGCTGGACATTGGCTAAAATTGGAAAGAGGGGTGTAGAAGAAGAAAAGAAATTTGAATTTTAGTGTCTGCTTTTATTTCCATGTTGTGTAGCATGTTTTCTATAGCCTATCATAACACATAGTTTTCATAAGATATTTTTCTACACTTACATGTTTCCCTATATTCCAGACACCAAATTCCATCTTTGTTACTTAAAATATGGTCATCAATTGGCTAAATGCTGTAAGGGAAGAGTGAGCCAGCATGAAGAATTTGCAAAAGGAGATTTGCACGCAAGATATGTCATATCCTAGGAAGACAAGATGAGTCCTTACAGGTCTTTGAATTCCTTATGTCGCTCCATTATCAGTTGTGTATCTACCAAATACCACAATTGACCTAGGGAAGCATATCAATATGTGCAGGATAAGGAAATTCTTCCTTCTTGTGCTTATTTCTTCAGCGAACAGGGGCACTTTAGTGCCTTCTTCCTTGCCTACATATTGCGCATTTTCTTGTTGTGGCTGGTCCTTGCCTTCCTGTTTTAGTCATGTGGTCTTTAAAAAGTTTTGTAACTATTTTTATTAATATAATCAAATTTTTGAGGTTCTTTCAGTGACAGTGGGGTTTAATTGAAGGGTTTTTAAATCTTCACTGTAATGTACTCTTCCCATTGGCATTTACAACCAATTATCATTAAGTGGCAATCTTCAATCCTCTGCTCTACCATATTAGACAATATTAGACAATAGCTGCCAGTTCTGAAATAGGCCTCAGCTTCATAATCTTCTGTCAGACTTTATGTTAATCTCATGTCATTACTATTTTGTTATCTTGCCCACAAACCCACTCAATGTATAATCTCACCTGCTGTGATGAATGGGCTCTCCAGCTTCTTATCCAAGCCAAAGACAAGTTTAATAAGTCTATGTCCTTGATAAATATCTTTTGCTCATAAGCATGTGCCTTCCTTGTTATTGTAAAACAATCATCCATCATACTTGATGCGTCATACTGAACTATGGAAGAACAGTGTTCACTTCTCTGTGCCTATTCTCTAAGTAGTCCTTAAGGTAGAGACATACCGAACTTCCTATTCCACACAGTGACCATTCTCATGTGCAACCTATAAGACGAGAGACATGAAGGAAATATTGGGAAACATCCTCATGAAGGTATTATAGTTTCTCTTCTTTAATATGCCCAGATCACCCCTCCTCGTATCCAGAAGAGTAAAGGGAAACAAAGAGAAACAGAAAAAAGATATTTCTGTCTCCAACCATTATTAGGCAGTCCTAAGAAATTTTAAGTGACCTTATCGTGAATCCTTTTTACATGGTACAAGATGTATCCACAATTTATAGATGCAGAAACTGAAACACTTAATGCTTTGCTGATTTGCATAATAGTATATAGTTTGTCTATAGTGGAAATCGTATTTCAATACTGTACTATCTAATTATGAAAATCTTTTTATTCTACACTGCACTGTTTGTGGGTAAGATGCTGCCTTCTCTTCACACCCAAATGCTCCTTTTCTGAAACAATTTCCTTTCTGATAAATTTAGTCTCAAATTTATCATGAATTCAACTTTGTAAGATCAGCCTTTTTCCTGTAGGTAGTTTACTACTTTTGTCTTTGCATCAAGTATAATCAGGAAACTAAATGATTCTAACACATAATATATTGACAGAAGACACAGTAGTTAGAAGAAATCATGAAGTAGAAAGCTACAGTCATCATCTATAGTGAGAAGATAAAAGATCCACTCAGGTGACAAGCTAAGTTAAAACCTTTTACATTAAGACTTACTGTCTTTAGTGTGATAAATCATACATTTTACAGACAAAGGATAAATGGTAAATAATTTGGGATTTTTTTCCTCTTCAGTGTTCTTTTCACTCTAATGCATCACTTTCTTAGTTGCCACCGAATGTGAACTAGAGGTCACTGTTCAAGTCAAGAAGAAAACGGGATTGGGCTTGTAAAAGGATACCTAAAAAGCTGTAAATGGTTTGAAGAAAGTCTATGAAAATTAAGAAGTAGTGAGGTTTCTCCATTGAGAATACTATGTTTATCTCTGTACCCCTTTTTGAATAGGGTTTTTTGTTTTGTTTTTTTGTTCTCTGGAGTCTAACTTCATGAGTTCCTTGTATATTTTGGATAATGGCCATCTATCAGATGTAGGGCTGGGAAAACTTTTTTTCCCAATCTAATTCTCAAAGGAGGAATCTAGAATGGCTGAGAAGCACTTAAAGAAATGTAAAACATCCTTAGTCTTCAGGGAAATACAAATCCAAACAACCCTGAGATTCTACCTCATACCAGTCAAAATGGCTAAGATCAAAAACTAAGGCGACAGCAGATGCTGGCGAGGATGTGGAGAAAGAGGAACACTCCTCCATTGCTGGTGGGATTGCAGGCTGGTACAACCACTCTGGAAATCAGTCTGGTGTTTCCTCGGAAAATTGGAAATAGTTCTACCTGAGGTCCTCAGGTATATACCACTCCTGGGCATACACTCAGAAGATGCTCCAATGTATAACAAGGACACATACTCCACTATGTTCATAACAGCCTTATTTATAATAGCCAGGAGCTAGAAAGAACCAAGATGCCCTTCAACAGAGGAATGGATACAAAAAATGTGGTACATTTACACGATGGAATACTACTCAGCTATTAAAAACAATGACTTCATGAAATTCAAAGGCAAATGGATGGGACTAGAAATAATCATCTTGAGTGAGGTAACCAGTCACAAAAGAAGACACATAGTATATACTCCCTGATAAGTGGATATTAGCCAAAAAAAAAAAAAAATGCTTGGAATACCCAAAAAACTCACAGACCGTATGAAACCAAAGACGATAGAAAACCACATCAAAGTGTGGATGCTTCAATCCTACACAGAAAAGGGAAGAAGAAAATAATCATGGGATAGAGAGGGAAAGAGGGATTTGGGAGGGAGAGAAGAGGGGGAGAGAAAAGAAGAGCAGGATCAGATGTGGGAGGAGATTGGGGAAGAAGTAGAAAGGTTCAGGAATTTGAAGGTGTGTAGCAGTGGGGGAGAGGGAACTGAGGGTAGCCACTAGAAAGTCTCAGATGCCAGGGACTGAAAAGGTTCCCAGGACCCAATAGAGATGACATTAGCCAAATTCCCCACAGACGGGAGATAGAACTTATAGAGACCATATCCAGTGGATAGGCATGGCCCCTGTTGAGGTCTGGGGCCACCCATCTCAAAAATATTAATCCAGAATTCCTTCTGTTAAAAGGGAATGCAGGGACAGAGTAGAGTAGAGACTGAAGGAAAAGCCATCCAGAGACCACCCCACCTAGAGATTCATACTCTCAATAGACATCAAACCCAGACACTATTGCTGATGCCAAGAAAAGCTTGCTGACAGGAGTCTGGCATAGCTGTCCCCTGAGAGTCTCTGCCAGAGCCTAACCAATACAGATGCAGATGCTCGCAGCCAACCATCAGACCAAACATGGGGACCCCAATGGAGGAGTTAGGGGAAGGACTAAAGGAGATGAAGGGGTTTGTAACCCAATAGGAAGAACAACAATATCATCCAACCAAACTTCCTCCTCAAAGCTCCCATGGACTAAACTACCAACCAAAGAGTACACATGGAGGGACTCACAGCTCCAGCTGCACATGTAGCAGAAGATGGCCTTATCTGGCATCATTGATAGAGGAGTCCAGTGGTCCTGAGAAGGCTCAATGACCCAGTGTAGGAGAATGCTAGAGTACTGAGACAGGAGTGGGTGGGCGGGTGAGGGAGCACCCTCATATGGGTAGAGGTGGGGTGAGGGGATTGGGGATTTGTGGAGGGGAAACTGGGAAGGGGAAACATTTGCAATGCAAATAAATAAAGTAACCAATAAAAATTACATAGCTGAAAAAAAAGAAGAAGTAGTTAGTATGCGTAGGATAAGTGAGAGGAAAGAAGGGAACAAAAGATCAAAGCTTGTCCAGCAAGACCTCAATGAGCAGATGCCTTGTTGGTCTAGAGCAGTTGTAAGACATATCTGGAATTAAGATATTGCTGAAAGGAGGAAATGGCTGGGAATTCTTGGCATTTGTCATAACCTGTTTATAGGTCTCATTAACATGTAAATAATTACCTCCTGTCATGTGTACCACATGTAGGAAAAATCTTTCTCCAATTTCCATAATTTGGACTGATAGGTTTGAGCATATGACTGAAAGGAGTTGTGCTTAAGACAACATTTTGAGGTCATATCCTGTTTCTAACTACAGACTACATTCTTCACATTGGCCAGAGGAGGGATTGATTTGAGTTATTGATAACAAAGTCCATCAGACAATCATTCCTCAATTAAAAACTCATGCCAGGGTAAGCTCGGGTAATATCTATGCCAGTTTAGCTTACAGATGTCAGTTCAAGTCCAAAGGCAGCAAGATACAGAAGTTAAAGTACATTTAACTTTTTGAAATGAGAATCTGCTCACTGCTTATTACTGCCCACCAATCACACAGATACTTCCTTTACTCAAAAGTTATTATTTTATTTTTCAAAAATCTGAAGTTCTGAAAAATCAAACAATTTTACCGAATAAAAAGTGGCCACATCCTCATTACTATGAGAAGTTGACCTTGACATCTCAGAAATGGAGGAAGCAGAACTGTAAGAATATATATGATTGATTAAAAACAAATTAATACATACATTGAATCTTGGGCTCACAAATATGGATGTGTATCATTTTCAAACAAATGAAACATTTATAAACATAGACCATAATTCAAGGTTAGTAATGAGGAAAAACTCTCAAATTTAAAATGAGCATTATTATGTTAATATTTCCCTTTAATAAAGGCAAAAACCATTGCCATTACCCAAAGTTGGATTAAACCTTTTAAAACAGAAATTATAACTTAATGGCACATGCTACATTTTTATATTGTGATCAGTATCATATTTATTAAAATTTCAAGGCTGAGAAAAATGGTTCAGTGGGGAAATGCTTGCTGTACAAGCACAAGGACCTGAGAGCAATCCCATGCATTCACATTCAAGTTACTTGTGGCTGAATGCTAATGTTATCATGTCTTTATGGGAGATGAAGACCAGAAGATCTCTGGAACTTGCCGTCCAGGCATTCTAGACAAACAAGAAGCCCTAAATCTGTTGAGAGGTCATCTCCAGAGAATAATATGGAGCACAAAAGAGCAAGAATCCCAGCATTATCCTCTGGCCTACATGCATGCATGCACATAAGTGCTCTCTAAGGTATAACTGAATATTAGTATCTAAGCATTAAATACAAGACGCTAAAAGAAAATGTCTCAAATCCTATGACATCAAAATAAAAAATATAAATATTAAAACAATTATTAAAGAAATAAAATAATAATCAAAGTGCTTAAGAAAACCAAGACAGTTTTTAAAGGTTATTGGAGTGGATCTGGAGGAAAGGGGTGAGGTAAGAGAGGAACTGGGGGTGGAGAGGGAAGGAGGAGGGGAAAAGGTGCTCAGGATGTAATGTATGGGAGAGGGTAAATAATAAAAAGGTCAACAGTGTGATAACATTGAATAATTTAAAACAAATAAATACTTGCATAAACCGTATTAATAAATCGGAGATATCCATGCAAAACTATTTCATTTTTAAAAATATGTTACAAACATACTAGCATCAGTAATAGTTTCAGGTTTTGGTGCTGGCCCATGGGATGGATCCCAAGTTGGACCAGTCACTGGTCAGCCATTCCTTCAGTCTCAGCTCCATTTTTACCCCCGCATTTCTTTTAGACAGGAACAATTCTGGGTCAAAAATTTTGAATATGGGTTAGTGTCCTCATCCTTCCAATGGAGGTTCTGTCTAACTACTGGAGATGGCCTCTACAGGTTTCCTATCCCCACTGTTGGCTAAGGTCACTCTCATTAAGTCCTTGGAGCCTCCCAAATCCTAAGTCTCTGGGACTCCTTGAAAGCTGCATATTTCCATTAATTCTCTGGGGATGCAACATTTTGGATATAAATAAATAAAATAATTTATTAATAATAAAAAGCCACAAAATATGTTATGAAATATTAACATTAATATGAAAACTTGAGAGACTGCATAATTCTGCTGAGAATTAAAAGCCACCAAAATTTTATTCAAAATAAAAGTACGCTACTAAATGCTGAAGAAATTCAATAAGCAGTACCTTTAGCTGGCCACAGATAGTACGTCCTATATAGTTTTGCAAGCAAATTTTATCAAAGTTCAAAAAAACAAGCCTGGAGATGTAGCTCAGTGGTAGATCTTTTGTCTAGCACGTGCAAGGCCCCAGGCTCAATCTTAAGTACTGCCAAAGAAAATAAAAGATGTTAACCAAAACACTTTCAAAGAACATGCAAGCTGCATCTTATATAAAACATTCCAGAGAACAGAAAAAGAGGGGGAAACTTCCCAATCCATGTTATCAGACCTATATCTAAAATTTTAAATAGTATGAAAATAAAAGTGGGCTATTTGAGAGGAAGAAGAGGACCAGAAGAAAGGGGAAAAGAGAAAAGAAAGGGCATCAGAGATACAATCTTATAGAAGTACATTACATACATGCGTAAAATGGTTTTTTATGACTAATGCGCATTGCTTAAAATACTGTGATAACAAATGAAACGAGATCATTAGAAAAATAGTACGACACAAGTTTCACATTTGATATGGTCTTTAAAGTCCTAATTAAAATATTCAACACGTGTCTAGTTAAATCTGTGCTTCCACAGCTAATTGATTTTCAACAAAGACAGCAAGAACACAAGAGAAGGGAAGGAAGTCACTTCATAAACAGTAAGGGAAAACCGAATCTCTACATGCAGAAAAATGAAGCTGGATCTCTCTCCTCTCTCATTATCATACTTAAAAGTTCACTGAAAACAAACCAAACATTTATATGTAA
Source organism: Rhynchomys soricoides (assembly GCA_019843965.1). Lineage (NCBI taxonomy): Eukaryota > Metazoa > Chordata > Mammalia > Rodentia > Muridae > Rhynchomys > Rhynchomys soricoides. The sequence goes on from JADRCH010007304.1 coordinate 521,423, forward strand.
AACCTAAAATGATAAGACTAATTACCAGAAAAACAATGAAAAAGTTTTAGAACATTGGTCTGGGCAAAGGTTCTTGTTTTTGTATATGACTCAGAAGCTCCATGCAACTAGAGCAGAAATTAACAAATATGATTAGATCATATTGAAAGTCTTCTGTAATAGCAAAGAAAACAAAAAACCAGAATGAATAAACAACCTACACAATCAAAACTCTCACAAGTTATATATGTGAGAAGGAGTTAATATTGAGACTGCATAAAGAACTTCAACAACTGAGTAGCAAAAATGAAGGAAGAAAGGAATCTATGTAATGTGATTTCAAAAATGGACAAGTGGGCTAAGTAAGTATGTATTTCTCAAAATAAGATATATACACGGTCAACCAGTGCATTGAAAATGCTCAACATCATTAGCTATTACAAAAATGCAATTGAAAACCATAATAAAGTATTATATCACCCTAGCTAGAATTGCTTTTATCAGAAAGTCAAGAAGTAACAAATGTGGGCAACGATGATGAAAAAGGAGAATATTCATACATTGATATATATTAGGGATATAAATTAATATGCCCATTATAGATGCCAGTATAGAAGATTCTCAAAAAGCAATGAATAGGGAATGGAGGTATTTTACTGGGTCAAGTAATTGTTGTATGTAAGCATAAAGACCTTAGTGAGTGTGTTTTGATATCTAACTCATATAAAAGTATTAGTTAACATGTGACTTCACCTATGCATAAGCAACAATGCATTTTTATAATTGTTTTCTTTTTCTTTATTCTTCTCTCATATAATATATCCTGACTTTAGCCTCCCCTTCTTTCCCTCTTTTCAGTTTCCTCACACCTTTCCTTTCCCCCAGATCCATTCCTCCTCTGCTTCCCTTCAGAAAAGAGAAGGCCTACTAGAGACGTCAAACAAACATGACATAACAGAATACAATAAGACACGGCACAAATCATCATATTAAGACTGAACAAGATCACCCAGTAGGAGAAAAGGGTCCTAATGAGCAAGTAGAAGAATCAGAGGCATCTTCCACTCCCATTGTTGGGTGTCCAAAAAGAGCAGCAAGCTAAACAATCACAATGTATATGCAGAAGACCTAGCTCAGGCCCACGCAGGATCTGTCATTGTTTCTAAGCTTTATTTTTATTTCTTTTATTTTTAACAACATTTTATTAATTCTTTGAGACTTTTGATGGACATATTCTGTTCATATTTACCTTCAAGTCTTTCCTCTAACACTTTACAAATTGACCTCCACCTCTCCTCATCCCCCAAATTCATGTCCTTTGTATAAAATAATAATAATGTATTCAGTCCAGTTTGGGCTATCTATAATCAGGGATATGTGGTCATCGACTGGAGCCTGATCAACTCACCAGGGGACACATCTTTAAAGAAAACTGACTTTCCCTCTCCCAGCAGCTATCAGTTTTGAATAGCTCTTCAACAAGGAGTAGGACCTCATGTCCACACTCTCCACATCCACGCTGGGATTTTTGGCTCATGTGAACTTCTTCAGGTCCTGACAGATCGACTGGGGCTGGAGTTACAGGCATTTGTGAGCCACCTGAAATAGATGCTTGAGGCCAAACTTGGGTCTTTTGCAAGAGCAGCAAGTGCTCTTAACCTTGATCCAGCCTTCTTGACAACAGTTAATGTCATATTTCAACATAAATTTTAGGGAGAATTTTGAATGTTCCTAACATGCAGAAAAGATAAATGTCTGGGGTGATGGGTATGCTTAAAACTTTAGTCTGGTCTTTACTCATTATGTATAATTATTATGCATCTATAAAAATAAAATTAAAACATTAAATTATACTGAGAAAGGTTATGTTTAGTATATATATGTATATATATACATACATATATATGCATATGCACATGAAATAACAATTCATGCAAAAAGAGGTCATGAATTTGAAGGGCTAAAGGGGAGAAGCATGTGGGAGGGTGTGGAAGGAGGAAAGTGGAGAAGTACATTATATATATATATACCAAATAAACTTTATTCTAAGACTTAAGGAACAGTCCAACATTATTTATATTTTAATTTACATTTATATACACACATATATATGTATGGAAATGAATGGCTGTAACATGGAAGTCAGAGGAAAATGTTGAGTGTCCTGCTCTACCGTCCTCCATATTGTTTTCATGAGATAGTCTTTCAATGAACATGGAGCTAGGATAATTGTCAGCCAGCAAGCCACAGTGATATTACTATCATGGCACACTATAGTGGAGCTGGAGCTAAATGCAGGACCTGGATCATGCTCATCTCTTTATAAGGGTTCCAGGGTTTTGAAATCAGGTCCTTTTGCTTGCAGAGTAGTCTTCCCTGCTGGTCCATCATCCCCCAGCTTTTCAACTTACATTTTAACATATATCATTTGTAAAAATAAATGGGATTCCTTGTGTTACTTCCTTGTATACTCACTCTTTTTTCTCCCTTTCTCTATTTTCCCCTTGTCCCCCAAGCACACTTACTTGTCCAAAAACTGTTCCCCAGGATTTCTTCCTCTTGTGTCTAATGCTAATGCCTACCGCTCCACTTTACCATCTTCTCACCCATTCCTTTTTGGTAGTACCAATGTGTCCTTTTCCCTTATTGAGAAAGAACTAACTGCTCCCTAAAAACTACTTTTGTCAAACTGTCACAGGAACCACGATTGGGTAAAACTCCTACTTGTGGCTCTTTTTAGGCTATGAGCTCTCCCTAATCCACCTCTCCTCATCTCACCTTTTGAACTCAGTTCTAACTTGTGGTCTTTCACCTAAATACTCTCTTCTCCCTGATCATCTACTCACCCCATTACTTTGTCACCTCTGTTCTCTCCTATGGAACTTTGCTGACCACCATCTACCACAGCCACACATTGTCTCCTGTACACTGCCTATCAATATTGGAGACCAAGTTCATCTATCCCTTCCAGACCATCAGCCCTTACCTTTCTCCCCTAAAGAGTAGGGTCCCTTCAATGTAATTCTTGTGGCTCCCACAACTGCTAAACTGGAGGGAATCTACCATTGAACCCACCTGTCTCACCTCAAACTCTTCACCCCTCCACCTCAAAATGACTCATCTTCCTAAGCATCGACCCCCAACAGGACCTTGCTTTCTTAAGTTCCAGATTGTCCCCATTCCCAGAAAAATGAGACATCACTTTCACAGCTGTACTTGACTCCTCTCCACTTTATTAGATCTGGGTTTCTTTGTATATATTGGATATTAGCCCTCTCAGACATAGGATTAGTAAAGATCTTTTCCCAATTGGTAGGTTGCCATTTTGTCCTATTTACAGTGTCCTTTGCCTTACAGAAGCTTTGTAATTTTATGAGGTCCCATCTGTCAATTCTTGATCTTAGAGCACAAGCTATTGGTGTTCTGTTCAAGAAGTTTTCCCCTGTGCCCATGTGTTTGAGACTTTCCCCCACTTTCTCTTCTATTAGATTCAGTGTATCTAGTTTTATGTGGAGGTCCTTGATCCATTTGGACTTGAGCTTTGTACAGGGAGATAGGAACAGATCAATTTGCATTCTTCTACATGTAGACCGCCAGTTGAACCTGCACCATTTTTCGAAAAGCTGTCTTTTTTCCCTTGGATGGTTTTAGTTCCTTTGTCAAAGATCAAGTGACCATAAGTGTGTGGGTTCATTTCTGGGTCTTTGATTCTATTCCATTGATCTACCTGCTTGTCACTGTACCAATACCATGCAGTTTTTATCACTACTGCTCTGTTGTGTAGCTTGAGATCAGGGATGCTGATTCCCCCAGAAGTTCTTTTATTACTAAGAATAGTTTTTGCTATCCTGGGTTTTTTGTTATTCCATATGAATTTGAGAATTGCTCTTTCTAAGTCTATAAAGAATTGAGTTGGAATTTTGATGAGGATTGCATTGAATCTGTAGATTGCTTTTGGAAAGATGTCCATTTGCACTATATTAATCCTGCCAATCCATGAGCATGGGAGATCTTTCCATCTTCTGAGGTCTTCGATTTCTTTCTATAGAGATTTTAAGTTCATGTCATACAGATCTTTCACTTGTTTGGTTAGAGTCACACCAAGATACTTTATATTGTTTGTGACAATTGTGAAGGGTGTCATTTCCTTAATTTCTTTCTCAGCCTGTTTATCCTTTGAGTATAGGAACAGGAGCAACAAAATCAAGCAGCTACAATCAGCCATCCAAAACCACAGGAAACAGCTTCTTTTTACAGGATTACTAACCACTGCCTACAGAGGAGCCTGATGTGAATGAGCCCCAATGGTAAGGGTCAACTATGCCTCAAACTTGATGATACCCCTAGAGAGCAGGAAGCTGCTTAAGAGATTCAATGTCCCTATTCCCACATTACCATCTGCCCTCCCATTTCCCCTCTCTTTATTATAAGAAATAGAGAGGAATGGTAGCATCAGGTACATTCGTGGACAGCTAGAAGTATCTTTACACCCAGCTCCCAGACCCAGCAATGAGACATGTCATCTCTAGGTGACAATGCTGCTTCTGCATCCATTGTCATGGCACCTTCAGCACATCCCTTTGTACATGACTCAAGTGTGTCATGGCCCACATAAAACACTCATCCTCCAGTCAACAGCTCTCTCTCTTCTTCTCCTCATTCTTCTCCTTCTCCTCCTCCTCTTCCTCCTCCTCCTCCTCCTCCTCCTCCTCTTCCTCCTTTTCCTTCTCCTTCTCCTCCTTCTTCCCTTTCACTTCCTCCCAGAGGCTGCCTTTGCCAATAAAACCTCCCACATGAGACTAGCAGCTTGATATGATTTGTCCAGGATTGTGCCACCTATTCTAACACTTTCATTATAGGATATTTATAAAAACCAATACAACACGGCTCCATACCCAAATAACACACACACACACACAGAGCTAGCCTCCCAGGAGTGTGAACAGACCTGCAAGTGGAGGTAAGACCAGCACTTCTGCTCAAAGGAACCCCTCAGGGAACCCGCAGGACAAAGGGGCCTAGGAGCAGCCTGAGACAGGAGCCTTCTGGTTTAGAACTGTGGCCTGTGCCACAAGATTCTATATCCAAATAGTGCTGGGAGAAAGCTAGGCTCCCAGGAGTGTGGACAAGCCTGTGAGCAGGGATAAGACCAGCACCTCTGCTAAGAGGGATCTGCCTGGAACTCTCAGGACAAAGAGAGCTAGGCGCAGCCTGGGACAGGAACCTTGCAGTTTCCATCTGGGGCCAGGACCTGAGCCTGTGCAACAGGGCTCCAACACCAAATAGTGCCAGGAAAAAGCTAGCACCCCAGGAGTGTGGACAAGTCTGTGTGAGCAGAAGTAAGAGCAGCACCTCTGCTCAGAGAGACCCACCAGGAACCCTCAGGACACAGGGACCTAGGAGCAGCTTGGGACAGGAGCCTTCTAGGTTATGCCTGTGGCCTATGCCACATGGCTCCATACCAAAATAGTGCAGAGAGAGAGCTAGCCTCTAAGGACTGTGGACAGACCTGTGAGTGGAGGTAAGACCAGCACTTCTGCTCAGGGGGACCACTCCGGGAACCCTCAGGACAAAGGGACCTAGGAGCAGACTGAGACAGGAGCCTTCCGGTTTCCATCTGAGGCCAGGGAACTGAGTCTGTGCCACAAGACTCGATACCCAAATAGTGCCAGGACAAAGTTAGCCTCCCAGGAGTGATTACAGACCTGTGATCTGGAGTAAGACCAGCACCTCTGCTCAGAGAGACCTGCCCGGTTCCCTCAGGGCACAGGGAACAAAGGGCAGACTTATGGTTTTCTTCTGCAGCCAGGGATCCTGTGACACAGGGCTCCATACCCAAATAGTACCAGGAGAGAGCTGGTCCCCCAAGATAGCCAACAAAACTTCGAGCACAGGCAAGATGACCACTTCTACTCAAATTCCTGGCTGAAGAGGGGCCCTCACAGAGCCATCAGGACACAGGAACCGAGGAACAGGTGGGGACAGGAACCTGCTGGTTTTGCTCTGCACCCCAGAGCTGACCCTGTACCACAGTTCTCCAAACCCAAATTCCTCTCAGAGAGAGCTGGTCTCCAAGGAGTACTGACACAGAGACTTGCAGGAGAGAAAAGGCACAGTCAGACAGAGGAAGAACACCTAACACCAGAGATAACCACATGGCGAAAGGCAAGGGCAAGAACATAAGGAACAGAGACCAAGGCTACTTGGAATCATCAGAACACAGTTCTCCCACCACAGCAAGACCTGGATACCCCAACACACCAGAAAAGCAAGTCTCAGATTTAAAATGACATCTCATGATGATGATAGAAGACATTAAGAAAGAAATAAATACCTACCTTAAAGAAATAAAAGAAAACAAAGGCAAAGAGCAAGAAGCCCTTAAAGAGGACACACAAAAATCCCTTAAAGAATTACAGAGAAACACAATCAAAGAGGCAAAGGAAATGAACAAAACCATCCAAGATCTAACTATGGAAATAGAAACCATAAAGAAATCACAAAGGGAGACAACGCTGGAGAAAGAAAACCCAGGAAAGAGATCTGCAGTCATAGATGAAAGCATCACCAACAGAATACAAGAGATAGAAGAGAGAATCTCAAGTGCAGAAGATACCATAGAAAACATTGACACAACAGTCAAAGAAAATGCAAAATGTAAAAAGCTCCTAACCCAAAACATTCAGGAAATCCAGGACACAATGAGAAGACCAAACCTGAGTATAATAGGTATAGAAGAGAGTGAAGATTCCCAACTTAAAGGACCAGTAAATATCTTCAACAAAATTATAGAAGAAAACTTCTCTAACCTAAAGAAAAGGATGCAAGTAAACATTTAAGAAGCCTACAGAACTCCAAATAGATTGGACCAGAAAAGAAATTCCTCCCATCAAGTAATAGTCAAAACACCAAATGCACAAAACAAGGAAAGAATACTAAAAGCAGTATGGGAAAAAAAAGTCAGGTAACATATAAAGGCAGACCTATCAGAATTACACCAGACTTCTCACCAGATACTATGAAAGCTAGAAGATCCTGGGCAGATCTCATACAGATCCTAAGAGAACACAACTGCCAGCCCAGGTTGCTATACCCAGCAAAACTCTCAATTACCACAGATGGTGAAACCAAGATATTCTATGACAAAACCAAACTTACACAATATATTTACACCAACCCAGCCCTACAAAGGATAATAGATGGAAAACACCAACACAATGAGGGAAACTATACCCTAGAAAAAGCAAGAAAGTAATCTTCTTTCAACAAACCCAAAAGAAGATAGCTATGCAAACATAAAAATAACATCAAAAATAATAAGAAGCCACAATCACTATTCCTTAATATCTTTTAACATCATTGGACTCAATTCCCCATTAAAAAAACATAGACTAACAGAATGAATACATAAACAGGATCCAGGATTTCCTTGCATACAGGAAACATACCTAAGTGTTAAAGACAAAAACTACCTCAGAATAAAGAATAAACAATTTTCCAAGCAAATGTTCCCAAGAAACAAGCTGGAATAGCCATTCTAATAACGGATAAAATCAACTTTCAACCAGAATTCATCAAAAAAAGATAAGAAAGGACACTTCATCCTCATCAAAGGAAAACTCTACCAAGAAGAACTCTCAATAATGAACATCTATGCTCCAAATGCAAGAGCACCCACATTCATAAAAGAAACTTTACTAAAGCTCAAAGCATATATTGCACCTCAAACAATAATAGTGAAAGACTTCAACACCCCACTCTCATCAATGGACAGATCTTGGAAACACAAACTAAACAGAGACATAGTAAAACTAACAGAAGCTATGGACCATATGCATTTAACAGATATCTAAAGAACATTTCATCCTAAATCAAAAGAATATAACTTCTTATCAGCACCTCATGGTACCTTCTCCAAGATTGACCATATAATCAGTCACAAAGCAAACCTCAACAAATATAAGAAGACTGAAATAATCCCATGCCTCCTATCAGATCACTATGGATTAAGACTGGTCTTTAATAGCAACAAAAACAACAGAAAGCCCACATATGCATAAAAGCTGAACAACACTCTACTCAATGATAACTTGGTCAAGGAAGAAATAAAGAAAGAAACTAAAAACTTCCTAGAATTTAATGAAAATGAAAGTACAATAGACCCAAACTTATGGGACACTATGAAGGTAGAAACAAATAAACCTATCAAAAAATGGGGAACAGAGCTAAACAGAGAATTCCCAACTGAGGAAACTGAGAAGCACCTAAAGAAATGTTCAACATCCTTACTCATCAGGGAAATGCAAATTAAAACAACCCTGAGATTCCACCTTACACCAGTCAGAATGTCTAAGATCAAAAACTCAGGTGACAGCAGATGCTGGCGAGGATGTGGAGAAAGAGGAACACTCCTCCATTGCTGGTGGGATTGTAAGCTTGTACAACCACTCTGGAAATCAGTTTGGCAGACCCTCAGAAAATTTTACATAATATTTCCTGAGGACCCAGCTATTCTACTTCTGAGTATATACCCAGAAGATGCTCCAACATGCAATAAAGACACATGCTCCACTATGTTCATAGCAGCCATAGTTATAAGAGCCAGAAGCTAGAAACAACCCTGATGTCCCTCAACAGAAGAATGGATACAGAAAATGTGGTACATTTACACAATGGAATACTACTCAGTTATTAAAAACAATAACTACATGAAATTCTTAGGCAAATGGATGGAACTTTAAAATATCATCCTGAGTGAGTTAACTCAGTCACAAAATAACAAACACTCACTGAGAAGTTGGTATTAGCCCAAAAGTTTGGAATACCTAATATTCAATTCACAGACCATATGAAGCCTAAGAAGAAGGAAGACCAAAATGTGGATGCTTCAGTGTTTCTTTGAAATGTGAACAAAATACTCACAGTGGGAAATATTGAGACAAAATGTGGAGCAGAGATGCAAGGAAAGGCCATCCAGAGACTGGAAGCATGATAAGCTGTCTCCAGATAGGCTTAGTCAGAACTTGACAAATAAAGAGGCGGATGCTTGCAGTTAACTGTTGGACTGAGCATGGGATTCCGGATGGAGTAGTTGGAGAAGGGAGTGAAGGAGCTGAGGGGGTTTGCAGCCCCATGGAGGGAGCAACAGTGTCCACTGGCCAGATCCCTTGGAGCTCCTGGAGACTGGACCACCAACCAAAGAATACACATGGAGGGACCCATGGTGCTGTCTGCATATGTGGCAGAGGAGGGGCTTGTTGTCCATCAGTGGGCAGAGAGGCCCTTGGGCCTGAGGGTGTTAGATGCTCCAGTGTAGGGAAGTGCTAGGGAGGGAAGGCAGGAGTGGGTGGGTTGTTACAGAGCACCCTCATAAAGGGAGGGGGAGGGGAAATGGTATAATGGAGTTCCAAAGGGGAAAACATTTGAAATGTATATAAAGTAAATAGCCAAAAATAAAAATTTAAAAAATCAATACAGATATTTCTAAAAGTTGAATGCAAATATAAAATATTTTTTTAAGGACGGTAATATTTACTGCCTGTGTAGGACAGGTGCCAATACAAACCATTGTTGAGAATATGGAAAGGCTTCTAGATCTTTCATACATGCCAGGGGTGTAAGATGCTTCAGTCACTTTGTAAATCAGATTGATGATATCATATAATGTTCAACATTCAATTGCATGCAACACAGCATAAAGAATTTCAAATTTTCACTTTAGAGACCAGAACATATGTACACACAAAGACTTAAGTTAATGTTCACAGAATAACTAACCATTTTACGCCAATGTTGTTTTAAAAAATCATGAATTAGTGAGCAGATAAGAAATAATATTCTGCTTCACCCATATAGTTACATACTACTTAGAAATAAAATGAAATTCATTGTGCCAAAAAAAATAATATACAGGGAAATCTCAACATCCTTGCATTGAATAAAAGCAGCAAGAGCAAGACACAAAAGTTGAATGTTATATTGTTTCACTTACATGAAATTGTAGAAAAATTCAAATTATTGTGACAAGAAACACCAACTGATCACTGAGTACTCAATGAGACACTGGATTCAAGAATACATGAAGGATTTTGAGGGCCAGCAGAAAGAATGGAAACAGGCAACCTTGGGAGGTGGGAGATTGGACAGACCCTCGAGTATGCACTAGAGACCTGGGAGGTAAGAGACTCTCAGGACTCAAAGAGAGAGACCTTAGATGAAATGTTTGACAGTAGGGAGAGGGAACTTATAGAGCCCACCTCCAGCAGAAAGACAGGGCATCAAATGAGGGAGGGGTTGCCATCCCACAGTCAAAACTCTGACCCATAATTGTTCCTGTCTGAAAGAATTACAAGGATAGAAATGGAGAAGAACCTGAGGGAAAGAAGGTCCAGCGACAGGCCCAAAGTGGGATCCAACTCAAGTGGAGGTCCCAAGGCCTAACACTATTACTGAGGCTATGGAGCACTCACAAAAAGGGACCTATCGTGTCTGCACTCCAGAAGACCCAACAAGCAGCTGAGTCAGATACAGATATTTGCACCCAATCAATGGACAGAAGCTACTGATCCCTGTGGTTGAATTAGGAAAAGACTGAAAGAAGCTGAGGAGGAGGGCGACCCTGTAGGAGGACCAGCAGTCTCAATTAATCTGAATCTCCGAGATCTCTCAAATATTGGATCACCAACCAGGAAGTCATACACCAGCTGATATCAGGCCCCCAACCCATATACAGCAGAGGACTGCTGGGTCTGGGTTCAATCAGAGAAGATGCACCTAATCCTCAAGAGACAGGAAGCCCCAGGGAGTTTAGAGTTCAGGTGGAGTGGGACGGTTGAGGACATCCTCATTGACACAGGGGGTGGGGAGGAGGTATAGGATGCAGTACAGTTGGAAGGTTGATGGGGAGGAATAAAATCTGGAGTGTAAAAAATAAATTAATTAATTAAAAAAATGCATGAGGGATCTTTTTGAGAGAAGAATGCTTTCTCTATTGATTACATTGTAATTATTCAATTTTACACATTTGCCAAAATGTGTAAAATTCATAAGATCACAACCAACGTGTTCTTTTTGCTGCTCAATAAAGCCAGCAAAACTAAAACTACCATTCAAAATAATAAGCAATCCTTTAAAGTTACAAGTAGGTATACATTTGAAAACAAATGTGTATAATGGAAAGAGCATAACCAACATTGAAAGACATAAATGGAAAGCACAATAGAAAATGTTTTTTTCCTAGAGTCGAAGATCACCTAACAAAATCCCAATACCAGACACGAGAAGCCCTCTTTTAAGTTGTTGGTCAAGGCTGTCCAAGAGACTCCAAAAACAAACACCCTATTGCTGTTTTCCTTGTTTGTCTCCAGCAGTAAAGGTAAGTCCTTACTGCTGAACACATTATGAACTTCAAATTCCGGACCCAGAGACCCCTGAGATGGAACTGACATGAATATCTTCTCCCTGAGAACTAGTTTTCATAGTATCAAAAAGCACTATACAAGCTTCCAAAGAAGGGAGGTAACCAACAGTTCAGTCCAACTATATGGTCTATGCAGCACAACAACCCATCAACATTACATGATAACTCTAAGGGTGCAGTAGTGGTACTCATACCTTGGCAGTAACTAACAGCTCCCTAATGAGATTTGATATCTGCCCCAAAGAAGGAAACCATGCTGGTACTGAACCAAGCTAAATACTCAGTGCTAGTGATGTCATAGATATTGAAGGGCAACCTATGCCCAATACTTTACTAAACCAGGATAATAATCCCTAACAGTAATCTATAAGTATTTGTCCTTATACTCACAGATAAATGTAGTCTTTACCTGGCATTGAGGAAACTTTGCAACAGATAGAGATCATTACAGAAAACTGCAATCGAAATGCAGAGTTGTGATGCACAGTTCTATTGGATATGTCTACAAATCACCTCGCATCTAAACTTCAGAGAACACTGCAGAAGAGAGGGCAGAAAGATTGCAAGAGTCAAATGTGAGAAGATGCCTAATAGTAACTCATAGTCTTGCCAGCATGACTGCCTAAACATGAAAGACATCAAAAGATGTGCCAGAGAGGGTGGAAGAAAGCCCATGAGGCCTCAACTCTACACAAAGAATCACAGACAATTGAGGAATACTGGAAGCAGTATTTTATACAATGCAAAGTAGTCAGACTTGAAAACCTACATACAAGTAACATCAATCAGATTGAGCAGGTTATATTTTAGCTATATATATATATATATAATGTATGCAATAACAATAAATGAAAAAAGGCTATGTATTTGAAAGAGGATGAGGAAGGGTATATGGGAGGTTTTGGAGAAAGAGTCAAAAGGGAGAAATGTTGCAATCATATTATATTATAATCTCCAAAACAAAAATATTTTGTTAAAGGACAATTCAACCAAAAGATGTCTGCTTTCTCAAAAATTAAATTCTCTATTAGTTAAAAGTTCCAAAGGATGTGCTTTATGAAACTTGAAAAGCTGATTATAAAATCAAAAAAAATCAAGAATATGCAAGATAATTTTGAAGAACAAATAGAACGGCCTAGTTCTACAGATAGAAAAATTCTGGAAGACCATGTAATTAGAAGACTATAATGATGGAGCAGAGACAACCAGATTAGTGGGAGAGAAACGATACTTGGGCACAAATTTGAGAACACGAGGAACCATGGTGTATTGCATAACTCACATTTCAAGTCAAGGAAAAGGTTTAATTATATAGAAAGGATCACATTCTCATATTGAAACAAATTAAATCAGTTTCTACATTGCATCATATACAGAAATAAATTCCAGACAATTTTAATAAGTGGATAATAGAATGATTTTAAGATTTTGAAAGAAATTTCCAATCGTTTTTGAACATTTCAAAATAATTTTATTGTTTTTTTCACATTTTAGGATTGGTTGTTGCATTCATTCCTTGCAATGTCTTAAATCTAGACATCCATAAGGTTTAGTTTGGTTTGCTTTTCCTATTTATTTAGGAAGTGACTTCTTGAATAAGATACAACCTCTCACTTAAGTTTTAAAGGATTTATTCATTTGACCACAGCATGAGGCAAGACCTCCATTCTTCTGTACTGTAAGACATTGGGACCAAACAAAATTAACAGACAAATGGTATGGTAAAGACATTTGAAACAAGTAACACACAAATATGGACTACACACAGGATCACATCCATTAAAACAATCTAAGTTAATTATACACAAGGTATTAATGGCTAATGCACAGAATAGATAACCTCGGTGGCTGGTGCATAGATGAAAACATGCTTATACTCGTTATTAATCAGAGAAATGCAAATTAAATTAGCATAGTGATAGTAGTCGTTACTCATCAGATTGCCTCAAATAAAAACATCTGCTGATATCAAGAGCCAAGAAGAATGCGGGGCAACAAACTGTTCTGCATAACTTTGGAGAAGAAGTTGGCAGGAATCAGAGAAACTAAAAATAAGCATATATTGCGTCAGCTATTTAACTCCTTGGTTTCTGAAAGAAATACTAGGAAAACATGGATGGATACTCATTGTGACTCTTATAAGAGCTAACATATATTAACACAAATATCTATTCTTTCCTGACATTGTAAAATTTCAGGTTTGCAATTTATCTGCTTTTTTCATGTATAAGAACATCTGACAACTTTGTTAATCTTAGCTTTGCAACCTCAAAGCAGACACTTGAGAAACATAGATATAATTGCAGGACTCTCTTTTAACATGTAAGCAATAAGGGGAAAGACAACCCACCAGCATTCGGTGCAGTGATGAAGAGATTCAGTCAACAACACATTCCTGAGGAATGAAAATGCTCGAAAGTTGGAGGCGGGTACAATAAAGGCTTGACTATTCCCTAAGAACGATGTGCAAGCTTTAAAATGAGGAAGATCTGATCAATGTATGTGTTCCAATGCAGAAACAACTCAAAGATAAACTAAACCTCCATAAAAGCATTGCGCATTGTGTTACCATTGTTGTGAACATATAGAAAAATAAGATATGTTCCGGATAGTATAAACATACAAAACTCCCTCGGGTACCCACAACAACCTTCTTTTAGTAGCTGTGTCTTAGAGGAGTGACTAGAAAACTAGGGGGGATGGTGAGAGACTTGCTTCTTCTGTGTTAATTATGTTGTGTGAAAATTATATATTTTCATAAAATCTAGTGTTTTAAAAATACATAGATTTAAAACAAAACATCACCTTATGTGATTTTTATACTGGCTAACAAAAGTTAGATGACACTCTGGGTGTGATACTTGAGGGTGGCCTCCATCACATGTGCACCTACATGTGCATGCTCTTTCACACACTTTTGCACACATACAGAGCACATATACAAAGGATGCTTACGTAGCATCAAAGAAACAGAAAAAGGATTCACAGAAAAAAATCTGCTCCACTTCTAAACTCTTTTCTGAATAGCCTGGAAAGCAGCAAAAGCATACAAACAAATGCCAAGGAAATGAACCCGGGATACACATACAATCTGTCCAAGAAGGGATTAATGACAAGGTAACTGGTTTGAAAAACTGCTTCTGACAGTTAGTGTAAGAGGGCTTATAATTTGATTATAAAAACCAAACTATAGCAGTTGTGCTGTTAATTAGTATGCAGAATTTACTTAAGGTTGTCTGAAAGTTTGAGGGAAAAGGAATTTGGATATTTTCAGGTTGTAGTTAATGATAGAAATGGCAAAGCAGGGTTCTACTTCCAGTTTGGAGGGTCAAAACCTCCTTGAACTTTAAAACAAAATCATCTTCAACTTCTTTATCAGCAAAGCCATTCATTTGTTCTATAAAATGCTAGTAGGATATATTATAGAATTTACTAGCTAATACAGGGACTCCTCACACAGCACTGCTTTTGAATCAAACAACCTTGTGAGGTCAGCAGGACAATTCAAAATAGGAAAAACTGGGTCTATGTGAATGTAAGTGACACAAAATTGTACAGGCATAGAGTTATCTGGGTTTAAAGGCTTGATTTCAGTCATTAGTTTCAGCACTTTTAGCATTTTGCCTTCCCCCCAAACTATTGCTTGGTACTTTCAACAGCTTCTGGAGTCTGACCTAGATGGATGGTGCATTTGACCCACAAGACATGTCACATACTCCAATATCCAATTTCACACCATTAGTGGGCAGTCACTGAATGGGAGTTCAGGATGTCACGAGAACCCAACATCGATCTCTCAATTAAAAAGCAAAGCTCCCCTGGGAGCCAAACTTAAAGATAATTGGTTTTCTTGTTTGAACTGTATCTCCCAGGTTCTGCTTGCAGAAGGTTGCTGGGAAGCTTAAAAGGGAGAGGATACATCGGTGAGCATTGTGCCCGTTCTAAACCCAAAGGAGATCACTGCAGGGGCCAAAAATGCGTTTGTCACAACCACCTGAAAACTAAAAAGAACGTCAGGTGATGTACTGCTTAATTATTCTTTTTGGAAGCCTTGGATATTCAAGGAAGTTAAAAAATCATGATTGTTTAGAAACAGAAGGAGTGGTAGAAAGCTGTGATTCTTATGTCTCTGTGCAACATTCAAGAACGTATGTGATACATCTGCCACCGTGTTGCTGTATCAGTTCCTGGTTAGAAAACACAGTAATGTTACTGAGAAGCAGCTACACCTTTTAGCATCTTACTTTGGTCTCCTCGACCAAGTGTGTTGAGGAAATATAGATGGAACAAGAAGACAGGTTTGAAGAAAGCAAAGTGAGCATCTCTCTAAGGGGTTTACCATAGATATCTAAGGATGGCTTAAGTCACCATATTTAGATGGAAGGAAACGAGGTAAATATCTTTATACTTACTATCCACCTTCAACTGAGTCTTTTCACAAATACTCTCCTTCTGTCCCACCTTAATGCAGAGCCTCCAGTCATACTTTTTTCTTCATCTTAGCCCCTCCATTTTCTTCCAAGTCATTGTTTGCTCAATCCCACATCCCCTTATGTGTCTTTCCTCCCTCCTTTTCTCTCTATTAATATTGTTTGCTTAGGAACTAAGGTAAGTATCTTCTTTACAAATGAAAGAATGAAACTTCCATCAATTCTCTCATCTTTGGCTGGATCTCTCTCTCTCTCTCTCTCTCTCTCTCTCTCTCTCTCTCTCTCTCT